>JAOTOM010005078.1:600000-882710 GCA_034440615.1 Ashinkailepas kermadecensis | reverse complement strand
CCTGTTAAGTGCTCGTGATGAAACTCCAAGCAGGTGACCGTCAACACCACAGTTCGGTCAACGGAGCTCGTGTGAGCCAGTCGTCGGTGTTGGCCCACCAGTCCTTGTCGCCAGTCTCTACCGCCAGTCTCTACCGCCAGTGTCGGTCCGGCAGTGTCGGTCCGCCATTCCCTGCCCCGGTCCCTCCACGCGCGCATGGGTACCATGCGTGGAACATGCACTGATGTTTCTGCAGCAGATGGCGCACCAGCTATCTCGATGTTTGCATTCATTAATTCATTATTTCACTCGGCGACACCCAGGCTTTCTTTTTGCGACACCAATGTTGACATTTCCAGCAGCAGTTCTGCCGGTGATCCTCGATCTAGTTATGATAACAGCACAACAAGATGATAACAGCGCAGGGGAATGATAGGATCGTTTGTTCAACGAATGAATGTCATCACTGATATTATGATTATATATATATATATATATATATATATATATATATATATATATATATATATATATATATATATATATATATATATATATATATATCTATATATATATATATATATATATATATATATATATATAATATATATATATATATATATATATATATATATATATATATACATATATATATATATATATATATATATATATATATATATATATATATATATATATATATATATATAGGTATGTATATTACCATCGGCATTACGAATGCATGATGCCGTCCGCTTCACGAACATACAATACCACTGGTGTCGCAAGTGCTAAAAATGGCCGAGTGTGCGACGGCCAGGCTACTGGTCAGGACCACTGGCATCATCGCTGAGCTCGTGGCGACAATCTCGGCACCACTGCCGGCCTTCAAATATTACTACCGCTCTGGAAGGCAGGTGCACAGCCGGCAGGTCATGTCACCTGCCACCTAGCTATCCAACGCTAGGCCTGTAATGAGCAGGCTTTGTGTACTGCCCTGATACCATCTTGACGGCTCGAAATCCGGAGATATTCGTTCATTGTCCGACCGGTTGTGTGGGGTAGCTGCATGACGACCGGACGTAGACCGATGCCAGCCGCCGTCCACCTGAACCCCCCCCTCCCACCCCCACCGCTCGGCGGCCCTCCCCCACACACGTAATGCGCTTTCACAGCTCATGCATACTGATGCCGCTCAAGGGCGGATGTCGGCCCAAGTTTGTGTTGTTTCCCACCAGGGTTAATCGTAGCACTGCAAAGTTGCCAGCCTTGCATTGGGAAGTTACATCATTCGAATGCATGCGTTGAGTCAAACCGTGTGTTTACGCTGTCTGCAAGTACGTGTGTAGTGTATGCTACTGATAACTGGTGAATCGTGTCCAAGTGATTTCTGGAGGACGGGAAGTGGAAGCGACTTGAAGGTTGAGCGTTGTGCTTGACGCACGTGAGTACTAGTCATAAAAAGTTGCTACTGCAAATTATGAAGTGTGTGTGGCCAAGAAAACGAACTAGTGTTACGCATTGAGTTAAACAATGCAAATTTTGGAAACTCGCTGCCACAGGAACCATATTGCATTTGCACCCGCAATATCTCCATTACTACATTCCCATGCAATTGAGAATATCCCCACCCATGAAATTGAGAATTGGTTGAGAATTCGTTGCCATGGTTCCGAATCCCAGTAAAGTTTGACGACGCTGAAGATCAGATACAGGTCTGCCTTCCATGCAACTGCCATAGGCAGGCTTTACGACTGTGACGTCACCAGAGCACAGATGTTGAGACATATCCGGGACATTAACGCTGTTGCTAGATTTATACCGGCATTAACGTTTATGCTAATACCGGGTTGGGCAGGTTTATGCACGTAATGCAGGCAATGCAGGCTTGCTACAAATTGATGTAAATGCCGACAATGCCTTATGTCGTCAATGCCGTCATTGCCTTATAAGGTATTGTCGACATTGACAACATTGACTGAGGAACTTTTGTCGTGATGAACATTTGGACATGTGTGTCACGGATTAACGCTGACCGACCAGCGTCCACGACATCGGGTTCCGGGGCATGATCTGCCGTAAAGCAGATCCTTCGGTCCGGTACGACGTCCCGAGGGCACGACCTCGCCTGGTGTCACCGGAACAGCCTCTGCTCACTGGGACCAGAGAAATCGGGATAGGCCCGCCGTGTGCACAACGTGCTGCGGCGTGGTGTCTGAGAGCAAGTGTGTTAACAGGGCTGCTCTGCCAGTCTGCCGAAAAATAAGCTCCGCGCATATAACGTGCGTGTGTGTCTGAGTGTGTGTACTGCAACAATTCCCGCATAGAGGACCCTAAGCTATTTAAGTAACAAAATATGTGTTATATTTGTGTCCGCAGTTAAGCTGGAAGGTCCGTCGTTATCTGTTGTTCATGAGTCACAGATCACATGTGGTGAATTGCGCGGTCGCTAGATGACAATGTCGGGTCAGTGGCAGGCATCCCCGGATATCGTCCCTCACCTTTCCAAAGGGGCCGGCGATAAAGTAGGACTGGTCGGCCGCTGTGCAAGAGCTGACAAATGTGGCTTGCAAAAAGCCGAAGAGTGCCGATGTTGGTAGGTGAACACCTTGTATGTCTGGTTCTAGCGTCATCAACTCAGGGCTCAGGACCCGCAGGAAGTGGGTCGCGGTAGTACAGTCAGTAGGGCGTTCCACTCTTGATCGTAATATCGCGGACTCGAATCTCGCAGACGGCATGGTTACCGAGTCCACCCGCGGCGACCAAACGGCGTGGAGTTTGGCGACGCTGTATAGCCTTGCAGTTCAATAGGTGGTAACAGAGCCTGAGGTTCTTCTTCTTTTCTGAACTCAGACGATTCTAATTTAGAAGCTTTATGGGTTTGTGTCCATGTTGACAAGAAGGAAGCATTTCTCATCGCGTTTGGATATTGTGTACCAAGTAACAATGTTCGTGAATTTTCTGCTGAGTTCGATGATCCCGAGGAGCAGGATTAATTTATGATTGGAAATCATCCCTGTTCCGCCATAATTGTATTCGTCGATCTTAACGAATGCTTGCTGAAACACACAAAAAGACGTAATTCTGCAAATTTTGGATAGCTAAGGCTTTTCTGTAGCGAATAGCATAGGCGTAGGAACGTCTCAAAAAGTGGGTGGGCCAGGGTTAACAGCAGGTGCGCACTCAGGAATATCTCAAAGTACCATGGTTGAGCACTTTTGGATAGATAAACCCAGAATTTTAATAGTGAACACACGACTTTCACCACTAAGGGGGATGGGGCAGACCCCCTGGGCGCACCTATGGCTAACAACAACATGTGATGCTGAAAAAGAATTATCATCACAGTATAAGTACTTTCAACTTCACACTTCTTGCTGGACATAGAACTCTTTTCACGACTGATGGATTCTTTTGTAATAATAGGTTTATGTTCCTGGTGTGAGTGAAACCATTAGTATTACTGTTCAAACAAAATTTATTCAACTTCCGCTATGTTCGTGTGTGGGGGTGGGGGTGCAATCTCATTATTACAGCCTCACTAATGGTTATGTGGTGTGCCCTATTTTCCATGATATAGTACTATGCGTCTTTAAAATGTCACCCGTTGTAAATGTTCACCAATGTTGATGAGGAGAATGAAAAGCAAGAACGAAGCTTAGTTGCTGGTCCATGGCAAAAGAAGTCTCATGATTGAAGCTGGAGAGGATGAGAAAAAGGAAAGACGGGTGATCGCTGGTTGAAGATTCTTTGATCCGGTGTGTGGCAGACCAAGATTAGCAGGCTGACAGACTGAGGCAAATAAGGCAATACAAAAAAATACATGGTATTGTGTTCGTCCTCAGGGCCTAACTCCAACACATAGATGATCAGTCACCTCAAACATCTATGTAGTACACATCGTGCACTTTTGGAATATCCGCCACTTAAAACGAAATGCTACAACTATATCACGTGGCACCGGCTGAAGTGGAATGAAAGCGCTTATTTTGGGGACCAACAATTCAGTGCAAAATAGCCGATAGGTGACAACACACGGCACCTCATAAAGTCATAACGTGTTCAGACTTAAGAGCCACAAGGGCCCATCCTGAATTCAATTCGATGACTAGTTCTCTTCTTCCCACGTTTTCTGGTGGCTAAAAAATCCGGATAACCGCTTAGCCTTGATGCACCTCATTTCTGATTAAATACGCTCCCAGATTGGCTACCGAACCGAGTCCCTGGTTACGTGCTCTTTTTTGGACCTTTCGGTTTTTCTTTGTCTTCGGATGTGTTTTAGGGTACCAGCCAATTTTTGTTAGGGGCCCGGCACATTTTGCTAGGGGCCCGGCACATTTTGCTACCCCGACTCTTGTTTTTAGAGTTTTGTTGCGTTTTTGTTTTGGGCACCAACGATATTTTTATGTATCGGCGCGTTATCACGGACACCGAAGTGTTTATTTAGTGTGCGGTCTATATGTTCCTTGTCTAGGACCATGTCGATTTTTATGGCCCTAGCCTGTTTTTTAGACCCCCATGCGGTCTCAAACCCCGCTGTGCTTTGAGGGTCCCGTTGTGTTTTGATATTTAACTCCCGGTGTGTTTATTTAGAGCTGCGAAGCATGTTTTAAGGCCCTGCCAGACTCGGTAGGCTTTGGAGTGCCTGGTGCATTTCCGTCCTCCAGTTGTGCTGTCAGGGTCCCGCTGTGTATATTTGGGGTTCCTCGCTCATATTTGTGGGACCCCAGCGCGATAGTAGGGGCTCCGGTATAATTTATCGGGCTCCTGTCGCGACTCTTCGGGCCCAAGCGCGTGGTTCCGTGAATCCGACGCCAATTTTCTGGGCTCGATGCAATTTTTGGTGACTCATTCTGAATTATGTAAAGTGCGAGCCACTGCCTGATTTTTCGGGCCTTCGGCGACATTTTTGTGTCCCGTCGCGATTTGTCGAGCTCCGGTACGTTTTTCGGTGCCGTATGCGATTTGTTGAGGCATCTGGTGGTATGTTTGGGCTAAGGGGCGATTTTCCGGGCTCGGACATACATTTTTCGGAATCTCTTTATTTTGGAGGGCTCCGGCTTGATTCTTGTCGGGTCCCGATGCGATTTTGGGGCCACGCTGTGCTTATTTGGAGACATCGACGCCAATTTTTGGGAGACCCAAAGGTTATGTCCGAGCCACTGCACTATTTTTTATTGCTGCCTCGACCAGAATTTATGCGACTACCGACAGGAATTTTGGGTCCCAAGCGCGATATTGGGGGGCTGGGCGCTAGTTCACGGGGCGCGTTGTACCTATCTGGGCCCCAGCGCGATTTTGGCGTTCCTCGGCGCAAATTTTCGGGCCCAGTGCAAGTTTTTTGGTGTCCGCTGTATGTATTTATAACCCCTAATTCTGAGGCCCCGACGCGAATTCATCTTTCCCTAGAACCATTTTTGGGGACCCCGGCGCGATTCTTGGGTTCTTGGGAGCGCATCTCTTTAGGATGGAGGGGGACTTACCTCTTTAGTATGCCACTGCGGCTGCTCAACGAGCTTTTTTCAGCCCATGGTACCCTTCAGAGTAGAATGGCCCTCAGGAGAACTTTCTTTCGGGACCTGTTCTGAATTTTCGGTGCTCGGTGGATTCGATAGAGTCCCTTTGTGGTTGTTTTGGGGTCGACTTCTATCTTTGTAAGCCTCCTCTGCGAGATTTGTGGGCCCCGGTACGATTCTTCGGGCTCCCGATGCTTTTTCGGTGAACCAACGCGCTTCTCTTCCGGGGCCCGACGCCATTTCGGGGTATTTTGCGCAATTTTTGTGGCCGCAGAGTAACATTCCGGGCAGAAATTGAGTCTTGGAAGCCAGCTGCGACCTGTGGGGCTCCGGCACAACTTTTTGGGCCCCTAGTGTGATTTCCAAGGGCAGCGGAGCGACGTTTTTGGGTCTAAGTGCGATTTTTGGACCCTGTCGTCATTTGTTGGGATGCCTATCGCGTGTTGTAGTGGCCTCGACACGTCTTTGGGGGCCCAACACGTCTTGTTTTTTTTAGCGATTGCTGGGACCCCAGAGTGATTTTCCATGTCCGGACTGTTTTTCGTTGCGCCGGCTTCATTTATTGAATGTTCCCGATGTGACTTTTGGGGCACCGGTGCGACCAATCGAGCCCCTAGCGTGATTTTGAGGGGCCCGGGCGCGACTTTTTGGTACTTTCAGGCTCAACTTGATTTTCAGGGGGCCCGCCAAACCTTTTGTGGTTCCCATTGTGATTTTCAAGAACCCGGCACGACTTTTTTCGGCCCCCAGCGTGATTTTCAGGGCCCAGGCGCGAACCTTTGAGGACCCCAGCATGATCTTCAGGGGCCCAGCCCGTCTTTTGTGGCCTCATCGTGGTTTTCAAGGACAACGACACGACTTTTTTGTGCTCCCATTGTGATTTTGAGGGCCCCGGTTGGACTTTTTGGGGACCCAGCGCGATTATCAGGGGCCCAGTCCCGATCGTTTGGAATCCAGCGTGATTTTGAGGGCCTGTCCAGTCTTTTTGGGGCCCAGCGTCATTTTCGGGGGCCCCGGCGATACTTTTTGGCTCCCAGCGTTATTTCCAGGGGCCCGGCCCGACCTTTTAAGGCCGTAGCGTGATTTTCTGTGGCCCTGGTGCGACTTATCGGGGTCCCGGCACGACTTTTTGTGGCCCCATCGGTATTTTCAAGGGACCCACCTTTCGGAGCCCTCAGCGTCATTTTCAGGGGACCCTGTGCGACTTTTTTTGGGTCCCCAATGTGATTTTTATGGGCCCCGGTACGATTGTTGGGGACACCAGCAGGATTTTTTTGGGGGGAGCCTGGCGCTTTTTTTCCAAACCCCGGCGTGATTATTGGGGGCCGACAACCTCTCAGGGGGACTGCTCCAATGCCCTCCTTCGGTACGCCACTGCGCATGTCTCAATGATTGTATAGCTTAACAATGACCTTTATGGAGTACATCGCACAAAATCGACTTTCCTATGCCCATTTAACTGGTTGCACCACAAGTAGTGTTCAGAAACATACACCCTGCAATTGGCCTAAATTCATCCCATTATCTTCGGGGTTCTTAAATCTCAGCCTGGACGTACAGATCACCGGACGATGATAAGCCTCGATAGTAGTCTCCGTTGTAATTCGGTGTTTTAGTACTTTTAATCAAAATGTCTTCATTGAATATATTTTGGGATCAGAGTCTTTGCTAACCAGAGATGATTACGTATACCATGAGTCCACCACCTGACCGAACCATTTCTGTTGAACTACATAATTTGAATAAAATGTTTAACGTGCTGTCAATGCCACTACGCAGTTACTCAGCTGAAAATCCGCTCGGGTCAGTTGTCATGCTCGTCATGTACCTTCTCAGGCCACATGATAAGCATCACTCGTCACTGGTCACATAACTCTTCATATCGCTCCTCATGTGACCTTGTCAGGTCGCATCACGTGCGCCTAATCCTCTCGGGAGATTCTGAAATTCTGAGAGGCGTTTTTGCACTTTAAGTTGATATGATAGGGTGTGGACTTCATTATTGTATCCATGCTACCACAATAAATGATGGAAATAAGTATTTTGCTATGTTGGATGCCAGCACCGATAATACCCAGACATCTCAATAAAAAAAAGTTGGATATCTGTGTGCTGTGCCAAACCGTGAAAACCCTTTGAAATGTGGAAATTTGTACGTTCTATTCCATACTACAGGCACGCAATGGATGTATGGTGGTAGTAATTTGTATGCTTCAATAATCAAAGTACATATAAATGTAGAAGTGTATGGCAGCTAGGACCAAAGCTATTTTTAATATATCGCTATGAAATATCAAGGCAAGGAACTTGCACTTGCGAATTGTATGTCTTACATTGATTGTGTACGTTACTGCGTTCAGCCTTCATAATTTTATACTGTAGGCAATATTAATGAGATCGATGTTAAATATGCTAACAGTCAAAGAACCACAGTGAAACACTAGTATGAATGCATTTTGGTACTGACTGGTACATTATCTGCTTTGTAGTCTTTTCATAACATAATATAAGGTGTGAATATCCATACATCTGTTGCATTACATCAATTCCTGAATTAGTTGCATTGTTGTATGGCAATGTTCAAGTGTACATGACTTTAAAAATGAAGTGCTACGATGTGATATGAGCAGATTTTACTTAGTTATAGATTGCAGGGAGTTTTTCCCATATTCAAATGCGTGCATACTGCTTTTTAAGAAGTTTAAATGTCTCAAAAGTTGGTGGGCCAGCTACCATTGTTGCCCCCCCACACTTTGAAAAGTGGGTGGGCCATGCCCCCCCCTGCCCCCTCCTGTACCTACGCCTATGGCGAATAGTGTGCACCAGACTCATCGGTCAGCCGACAGCCTTTTGCTATTGTTGCCACAAACCGTCCACATTTAGTTCGGTGTGTTGCTGTGGCACATGTCAATCTTTAGTTATGGGTGCTAATGTGGCCATGTCGTCCACATTTAGTTCAACATGCTAATGTGGCACATGTCCACATTTAGTTCGGTGCGCTAATGTAGCACATGTCCACATTTAGTTCGGCGTGCTGATGTGGCACATGTCGTTCACCTTTAGTTCGGCGTGCTAATGTGGCACATGTCCACATTTAGTTCGGCGTGCTAATGTGGCACAGTCCACATTTAGTTCAACATGCTAATGTGGCACATGTCCACATTTAGTTCGGCGTGCTAATGTGGCACATGTCCACATTTAGTTCGGCGTGCTAATGTGGCACATGTCCACATTTAGTTCGGCGTGCTAATGTGGCACATGTCCACATTTAGTTCGGCGTGCTGATGTGGCATGCTGTCACCATGGGAGCCCCCATGACTTCACTTGCGTTCTATTACGATCATTCACCAGAATCCGTGCCCGAAAATTGAACGTCGCAGTCTCGTCAGGGTAGACGCCAGTTATTGTTGAGAGCAGCTTATCATTGTTAGTCGGACACCCGTTTTTTGTCCGTACAATGCGTCAGCCGATAAGTGACACTGCTCACCCTGTTTATTGACCAGTCCGTCACTGTCGACCCCTTGTGCCGTGTTGAGTGTCCGGCCGACCTGTGCTCCGTCCGTGTCAGCTACCAAGCAGCCTGGCTCCGTCCGTGTCAGCTACCAAGCAGCCTGGCTCCGTCCGTGTCAGCTACCAAGCAGCCTGGCTCCGTCCGTGTCAGCTACCAAGCAGCCTGGCTCCGCCCGTGTCAGCTACCAAGCAGCCTGGCTCCGTCCGTGTCAGCTACCAAGCAGCCTGGCTCCGTCCGTGTCAGCTGCCAAGCAGCCTGGCTCCGTCCGTGTCAGCTACCAAGCAGCCTGGCTCCGTCCGTGTCAGCTGCCAAGCAGCCTGGCTCCGCCCGTGTCAGCTGCCAAGCAGCCTGGCTCCGTCGGTGTCAGCTGCCAAGCAGCCTGGCTCCGCCCGTGTCAGCTGCCAAACAGCAGCTGCTGCAGCGCCGGTGCGCCGCGCTGGCGACCGGTGACAGCCGTTCGTACATACCTGAAGAGGTAGGCCGGCTGTGCCGGGCGGCCTCACGTGGCGGCAGCCGAGACCATTTTCGGCGCGATCCCAGCCGAGGTGGCCGCTCTGCTCGACCACTGGGAGCAAGCATGCCCAGTATGAAGCATCCCCTGTCACACCTGATATGCTACATGCCTTGTCGGTAGGTCCGGTCCTTGCCGCCAGCGTGCCGTCTGTGGCAGCCCCGTGCGCCGACCTTACTACCGTGCGTGGGTACAGACGCTCTTGAAGTCCAATTGCTGTAGATATGCTGAGATACTGCAGGCTTCCATCACAACCGACTCGGCACGCTCCCGCACTGCCGGGCCGCAGTAGACTGCAACGTAACTGTGCCACTATTCCAGGATGTCATTAAATCGGGGTGTCCATGTCGGCAACATCAGCTCGGTGTTCCGTTCCTGTGATATCGGAACAGGTCCTCTCAGATGTCCGTTCCTTTGATATCGGAGCAGGTGCTTTTAGATGATCGCAAAGCTCCCGTAGATATTAGTTTCTGAATTATGAGAGACCAGTCAACCTGCATTGACATACGACGTCTGCTCCTGATACTGTACGATCACGTGCCAATGCATTGTGGTGCCAGACGCCCACGCCAGGTCGCTCGGAGAGTCGCTGGAGGTCCACGGTCCTCAGCGTGGCAGAGTGCTTCTTTATGTCGTCTGCATGGCCACGAGCTCACGAATAAGCCCAAATGCCTTGCAAGAGTCACACCATGCTGCCTTGACGTTCCAGGTCAGGAAACTTGACAGGAGGCCCCTTGAGAGCCCATAGGGACCAACAAATGAAGGAGGTATCCGAGCTTGAGAAGGTTTTGAGGACTGAGGTCCCATGGATAACCGTTTTTCTTCCCATCCCTTGGGGAAGAAGTGGTGGCCTGGCCCCTGGTCATAGGTGATGTTTGCTACCCTCTTCGTGGATTCGTCCTTAATACGCGCCCTGGAGGGCCTCTGAAAATTACGCGCACTGGAGGGGGGAGGCGGATTCCGCCCCCCCCTAAGATCTCGGCTCCTATTAAAGCTGCAGAAACGAAATTCGCAGGGTGGATGGGTACGGTAGTGAACTCTATTGTGTGCAAATGTCATGATCTTAAGTCAATATCTTCAAGGTCAAATGAGGCCACATTTGTCAAAATTTTATTGTGTTGCGTGGCTTTGCTTGTCATTGTTATGGATCGCTGTGATTGTGTTTAAATGCTCCAAAATGGGCATCAATGATGTTTTGGACATTACTAATGATGCAATGCAGTTGCTAGACTCAACATTTGACCTCAGGTCACCTATATAGCAGCACTTTATCAGGTCAGTTACCTGTTCCAGTTACCGGAAGCGGGCCGCCCGCCCGACTGCTCCGTCCGGCAGCTCGGCGCAATCGGCTTCGTGAAGAAAGGAGTGAAGTACATGAATAAAGTATGGAAACGCAATGGCAATCAGTACAAATGACAAACAGTAGTGCATTTATGACAACATTCCAGTTGATCAAGTCTGGTTCCATTAACCTGTCATGAACTTGACCTGACTTGACCTCGGTGACCTAACATGACCTTGAAACTATATAGGATATCAATATACATCAAGCAAGTCGCTAGTGTTGCCGAGAACACTTCCCTTTTGCGAATATACGAGAAGCGCATCAGCGCCGATTTTTTTTTGTCTGGCGCTAGGATTTTTTTTTACTTTAACGGCCCCTAACTTGAAAAAAAAAATTCCGCCGATTTCCATTTTCTTACTTTAAACGACGCGCCGGTCATTTCTAAGCAGGTACGCAGAAAATCGCGTATATCGACCGATAAAATCATCTGCAGTTATGTACGAAAAACCGGAGGGGTGGGCGGATTTCGCCCCCCCCCCTCTCCAGTGCGCGTGTTAATCTGATCCCTTTTCCGTCCCATAAAGACATAAGAGACATAAAGACATAAAGACATAAAAGATCAGCGCAACTACGAGCCACAAGGGCCCCTCTTGGTTGCACTTTGTACACTGAACCACTTGACCACCAAATCTGTCAATCAACCCTCCCTGGAATACAGAAAAACAAGCCCCCTATTCTTATAATTATTGTCTATGCCGTTTTTAAAGATGTTCAGTGTGTTGCTACTGACAATTGTTCCTGGCAGCTGGTTCCAGTGTTCTACTACCCTGTTGGTGAAGAAAGACTGTCTTAACCTTGTCCTGCTGTGATTAACTTTAATTTTGAATTGATGACCTCTAATTGCATCATTTCTGTTAAATTCAAACATTTCCCTGAGATATCCCTATTCCTGGCCATGAACAAATTAAAAACCTCGATGAGATCTCCTCTCAGCCTTCTATATCTAAGTGAAAGCATATTCAATTTCTTCAATCTTTCCTCATATGCCAGGTTGCCTATACCATTAACCATTTTTGTTGCCCTCTTTTGTACTCTCTCTAAAAGCCAACAATCTTTCTCATAACTAGGGGACCAAGCTTGGACACAGTATTCCAAATGTGGCCTGACATATGCACAGTAAAGCTTCCTGATGACCTCCTCACTTTTGTATGACACATTCCTCTGTATTGCCCCAAGCATTCTTAGTGCCTTCTTCCTGGCTTCTTTGGTCTGTTCTGATGCCCCCAATTTTGTGTTCAAAATAACACCTAAGTCCTTCTCCTATTGAGTCACAGATAGTACTTGGCCATCCATCAAGTATGGCGCCTTCATATGCTGCCTACCTACATGCATGACTTTGCACTTATCAAAATTAAACTTCATTTGCCATTTTTCGGACCACTTCACAAGCTCGTCTAAGTCGTTCTGCAGCAAAACCTGCTCATTGTGCCCTGTTATTGCCCTAAAGATCTTCAAATCATCCGCAAATTTCAAAACCTTACTGCTTGGGCCACATTCAATGCTATTCACAAATATAATGAACAACAGTGGCCCCAGTACCGACCCCTGAGGGACTCCACTAAGAACATTTTGCCATGATGACTTTGTACCATTAAGCATCACTCTCTGCTGTCTATCTGAAAGCCACAACTCAATCCATTTTAGGATGCTACCTGCAATGCCATGGACCTGAAGCTGCATCATTAACCGTTTATGGGGTACCTTGTCAAAGGCCTTACTAAAGTAAAGATATGCTACATCAACCTGATTTCCCTGATCAAATTGTTCTGTAGCAAAATTTAAAAAGTCCAAGAGATTTGTGAGACACGATCTCCCTTTTCTAAACCCATGTTGAGTATCTTGAATCAATCTGTTTCCTTCCAGAAAACTAACTATTCTATATTTGATAATTGATTCGAGTACCTTGCAGACCAGGGATGTGAGGCTTACTGGCCTATGATTTTCAACTTTCCCTCTTTCTCCTTTCTTGAAAATAGGAACTACATTTGCCCTTTTCCAATCTGTTGGAATTTCATGGAATTTCCGTCCCAAATAAATACAAGTTTTAACATTGGACCAAACGAACGGGATCCTCCAATGCTTGTCAAATTTGTTCGCAGTAGAATTGCTGGGTCCTCCATGTATGCCAAACTCCATGTCTGCTTGCCAGTGAAAAGCTTAGGGTCAAAGAAGGCTGGAATTTGGCCGCCATTGGAGCCAGTGGCAGCTGCCTTCCAGTCAAATCTTGTTAGACGAATCCCTGGACTAGAGGGTTTTCAGGGAGACTTTTCCATGTGTGCAACGCCATAGGCGAAATTGTAACGTATTTTATGTAAATACCGTTTTGGCCGCCTCGTTTATATGATTGCGCAACCCGTAATGTTGTAGTCCCGTAATGCCGCCCCGTAAGTGTAACGCCCCGAGTGTGAGCCGGCCGGCGGCTCGCCGCCGCGCCGGTCCGCGCCGGTCCGCGCCGCGGCTGTGACCGGACGTTAGGGTTAAAGTCCGATTTCGAACAATAGACGGCCGCCTTGCCAGATCGTCTGCGGGGCGGGGAAATGTCACCTGACGGTTCGTCACTGAGAGGCTTCGCCAGGTTAGATCGGAAGGAATACGTCATTTAGTTTGCAATGGAGATAGAAGCCCCAAATACGTCATCTGGCCGACATCCAATCATGAATTGACGAATCGTCTTAGCAGTAGTCAGCTGACTAGGAGGGATACTAGCAAGCCGGAAGGCCCCGGCTGGACGGTCGGGACTCATCTCTTTAATACGCTGGACTGCTACCGGTCGCTGCGCAGGTCGCGTGTATATACTCTTTCGGCCTCCAAATTCTGTACTTATAGCAATTGCTGTCGGCTATCTCATTGAAACTTTGTACGGACATCGAGCGTGCGAGTTGCTGTTTGCCTGCCGTTTGCTTGCTATCACGTCTGCACGCAGACGTATCAACGCACGTATCAACGTGCAGATAATTTTTGGTGTTATTGCGGTGCGCGGTTCTACTAGACCACCTCACGGGCCTACAAGGAGAAGACTATCCTACAAAATTATAAGTGAAGTTTGGAAGACTCGTCCCCCTCCCATTTCCAGCCGTGGTGACTCCTATGGGTGCGAGAACGCAGTCTGAAACCAAACGTTGGTCGAGGCTGTCCTGTCGCGTGTAAAAACATCTCGTTACGCTTTTCCGCTGAAAAAAGCACAACTGGTGTGTGCTGCAATACGACTGGTGTATCGTGAGGTGCCTGATACAGCACCACATAATACCACCAGTCGTATTGCAGCACACACCAGTTGTGACTGGTGTATCGTGAGGTGCCTGATACAGCACCACATACATACAGTGTGTGTTGGCGTCACCGGGGACTTTCGGGCGAGGTCGGCCCGTGCCGGGAACGTCAGACCTCCGCCTCAGCCTCAATACCCGACCGCGGCTGAAATACACAAAGGCCGCGGCTTATGCGGCGCCCGCCGGGCCGTCAGACGGTCTGATGTCGGCCGGTGTGGCGTGACTAACTGATGCTGCGCCACTTCAGCCGCATTGTCGTCGTGAACGGGAGCGAGCGTTTTTTTTTAATCGCCGCCTGCTATTTCTGCGAGAGTCACGGCTCATTGAGGAACTTCTCTTCTGGCGACGGAGGCAGTGGAGGACGCGCATACCGCCGGCGCGTCAATTTCCCGATGGAATTACATCACACTTCGATGGCGTGGGCCGAGACTGGCGGCGTATAGACCACTGACTCCAACGGAAACCTTTATCGTGTGCAGTGCGGTGTGCATACTCATTTTCACTGTGAACGAAATATTCCACGCAACACGATGCATCGCAACAATAAATCAAGACGTCATGTCGATAAGCATAGGGCTTGCGCGCAATTTGTTCGCACAGTAATAATTACGGCACTAGTTATCTGACTTTTATAGTGTATTGAGCAAGCGGTACCAAGGTTAGGACGTATTCGATGGGTGCCGGTAGGCCTGCTCCTCCTGTCCTTGGTATTGGACATGTGCAAGTATGTAGTGCACGCATGAGTCTTACTGCTATTACATGCAATGCAGTTATTATGCCGTCAGAATAACATTGCGTATTAAATGGCCTCTTCTATGATGCAGAAAAAGAGTCTGGAAATATATCTTGCTGAACGGTGCTGTAAAAGCAATTTTGATATCGAGTTCTAAAAACTGGGGTGAAGATTAGATGGCATTGAAATTTCGGGCGTCAGCCATGTCTGCAGTGATTCATACGGCCAGATCCAGAACTGCTTACTGCACGACTATATCGTTTTGTTAGCAATCGACATCGGATCATCCACCTTATGTCGTCTGTCCATAGTTTATTCCTTGAACGTAATGTATCCGTTCATCCCTAAAGGACCAAGCAAATATTTTGAATTTGGCTTATTTTGTCCAGTTAAATTTTCATGAAAATCACACAGTATTTGCTTCCATTTATGCCACATATACTGTTAAGAAAACGCTTTTGGGAAATGAAAACTGTAGGAAATATAGTCCATACACCAAGGGTAGCACAGCCCCTCTACATCATTCATCAGGGGTCATTTTGACCTTCCCCGTATAACTTTTGCGTTAAACAACCTAGGCAGATGCAGTTTTCGCTATTCGACATTTCCGTTCCCCGTCTTACCAATGTTTTGATTCATTAAGTTATATAATGTAATACAATTTCCAAATCTTATGCTATGCTCTGTCGAATTATAATGAGAGATGGATATATACCAGTTGAAATATTTTTTTAAAGAAAGTCCTACATTCCAGGTATCGGCACTAACTTCTCTCCCGTCACCCTACGATGTATTTTATGCACCTCAGTAATGGATAGCCGTGTGCGGACTCGAATCATGGCGTTTTGTGTTGTAGTATTTTATCAGTTTAACTTAGAAAACCAGGAAAACCACTAGTATTGTCTTCAACAAGAACGACCTGAACCCACCAACTAGCCGACTGTTCAACGCGGACAATCACGAGATGGAGACTTTTGGGACATGCGACGTCACACTTCAGCTTGGTGACATCATCTGAACCGTGCAAGTCACCGTAGTTCAGAAGCTTCACAGCCAACTTCTGCACTGGCGGATCCAGGGAGGGGCCATTCCGGCCATGGCCCCCCCGAAGCGCTTAAAAGGGGGGGTCATAGTGTCTTTTGGCCCCCCGAAACCAACAGAAGTCAACTAAATTAAAATGCAGTAACCTTTGCCGAGGTTAAAAAATAGCGTCTGGATGAAAGCATCTCCAATTTTAAAGGGATTTAAAAAAAATTGTTTGGAAGCCAGTATGGTAGCATAGTAGATTCTGACACACATCGAGGGTTCCATGCTGCTCAAGTTCTGCTAACAGCAAGAGTTGACAAAATCGGATCCGCCAGTGTGTACACGTGCACGAACGTTGACGTGGTACAAGACGTTGAACGTGAACGTGAACGTTTTGGTAAACAAGAACAAAAATCCGGTAACATAGAAACGGTAGAGGTAGTCTGGGGCCCTACACAGGAAATTATGTTGTCAATTATTATTTTTATTTTTATTTTATTTAAATTTAAATTATTATTTTAAAAAATGGGGCCCCTTTGCCAAATAGTGGTCGAAATCCGGTGCTTTTAACCAAAAATAGTGGGAGAATGGGCACCCTCCAAATCCGTTCGACCCCTCCCCTGATGCAATTCCTAGGTACGCCACTGGAGGAGGGGGAGGGGGAGGGGAGGGGGGCTGACGCCGAAAACCGAAAGTTGCCCCCCCCAAACCGGTGGGCTAGATCCGCCAGTGAACTTCTGTCATGGCATGATTGTGTCAAGTTTGGTATCCTGCCGGCGAACTTTCCGGAGCAGATATGCAACGTCGCCACAGCCCGGGATCCATCGCCACCGCCGCCGGATCCGGATCTGGATCGAGATTCGGGCACGAGATCCAACCAGCTGTTGCATAATCTTGGTACCGACTCAGCTCCAGTCAGGAAGGCTGTGTAACAGGAAGGCTGTGTACAGCAGGGCAAGGCCAGCCACAACGAGTTCGGAGTACAGACTCGTCATGGCCCAGACCCGACATCCACTGCACGCCAGCGTGCTGTTGGAAAACAGCGGGATAGGGATCCAGGATCCACTGCCTTCAAACTGATCACCGATCACCGAGAGGCGACTCGCCAGGGCAACGGCAACTCGCAAGCCGCCGAGGAGCCTCCGCGAGGACCAGAAGCTGACCCCGGATCTATCGCGAGCGGCTCTGAACCAGCGCCGGCGGACACCAGGCGGCCGCCGGTGTGGACGCCGACATGGGGTGCGGCGTGTCGGGGTAAGCCATCCACGTGTGATCGCCTCGCACACTTTGCCGCCACGAAGACCGACTTCCCACAGGTGTTCGGAGTGAAGTCAACGCTACGAGAGATGTCTGGGAAGCCGATGAAGATCGAGTTAACTGATGACGCGGTTCCATTTGCGCTTACCACTGCGCGACATATACCATTCTGCTGGCGTGAAGACGTTCGACGACAGCTGGATGAGCTTCTGGCTATGGGAGTCATCGAGCCAGTGGAGCACCCGACAGCATGGGTGCACCTTATCGTGCCAGTGGCCGAGCGATCGGCTGATGGGACAGTCTCGGGATGCCGGATCACCATTGACTTCACCAAGTTAAACCACTACGTGAAGAGACCGGTGTACCCGCGGCCATCCTCGCAAGATATGGTGGCTTCGATCTCCAGCAACATGTCGTACTTTACGAAGCTGGACGGGCTATCTGGTTCCTTCCAGATCTAGATCCGCGATGAAGACCGGGACCTCACCACCTTCATCATCCCCTTCAGCAGGTTCAGGTGCCGACGAGCAAGCATGGGCTTGGTGAGCTCAGGCGATGAGTACAGCCGCCCAGGAGATGCAGCCCTGGGAGACATTCCAAACACCTGCAAAGTGGTCGACGAGATCCTCGCATACGATGCCGACTACCAAGCTCACCTGAAGCACGTCTGGGAGATTCTGAAGCGATGTGAAGTGTACGGCATTACGCTGAATCCCAACAAATGTGTGTTCGCACAGGATGAAGTTACCTTTTGTGGGTACAAGATCAGCGCAGCAGGCTACACATCTGACGACAAGAAGCTCCGGGCGAAAGCAGAGTTTTCCCACAACCGGGGTGCATCACCGACCTAAGGTCATTCCTTGGTCTGGTTAACCAGCTGGGCGAATTCTCGACGGAAATCGCTGCAACCGCTGATCCGCTTCGACAGCTACTGCATCCTAAAAACGCATGGCTCTGGACGCCGGCGCAAGACAAAGCTTTCAAAGGCGTGAAGAAAGCGCTCGTGACGACACCGGTGCTGGATTTTTTCGACCCTCAGCGTCGAACGGTCCTGGAGACCGACGCAGCACGTCATGACGGCCTTGGGTTCTGTCTCCGACAGCAGGACAGCGATGGAAGATGGCACCTGATCCAATGTGGCTCTCGCTTCCTGACGGAAACTGAGACGCGTTATGCCATCACCGAGATAAAGTTGCTGGCCGTGGCATGGGCGTGCCGGAAGTGTTATATGTACCTAACCGGGATGCAGCGGTTTGAAGTAATCACCGATCACCGGCCGTTGATCCAAATTTTAAACAGGGAGACGAGTAGTCTAGGGGTAAGTTGCCCGTCTCACAATCGAAAGATTGTGGGTTCGAGTCTCACCTGTCGCTCGGCGTGAGATATTGGCGAGGCTACATGACTCAACGGTCGATGTGTCGTAAAACAAAGAACCAACCAATTCTACAGCAAGGGCCTAGCCGACATTGAAAACCCTCGGCTCCAGCGCCTGCGAGAACGGCTGACAGCGTTCAGCCTGGTCGCCGTCTGACGACAGGGTAAACTACATGCCATTCCGGATGCTCTGTCTCGAGGTCCGGTAGATGACCCAACGTCTGAAGACGAAGAGGCCGAGAAGGACATAAGCCACCAGATCGGAAGCATGATCACTCGCATCATTACTAGCGGCCAAGAGGACGGATCCACAACCGATATGTTCGACGATCTGACCCTGGCGGCGGTACGGGCAGCCGCCGACAGAGATCCAACCATGATCGCACTGCAAGAGGAAGTCCTGATGGGGTTTCCGGCGCACAAGACGCAGCTGGACCCAAGTTTACGTCCCTACTGGGGAGTACGCGATCGACTGGCAGTGGACGACGACCTGGTCGCATGCGGCCATCAACTGGGCATGCCACAGAGCCTGCGGCATGAGACTGCGCCGGCTCCACGCTAGTCACCAGGGCATAGCTCGGACCAAAAGACGGGCACGCCATGCCGTGTACTGGCCTGGCATCGACCAAGATGTGGAGAACTGTGTGCATTCTTGCCAGGCGTGTCAGCTGTACCTGCCCAGCCAGCAGAAGGAGCCACTGATGACGGAGAAGACGCCGTCAAGGGTCTTCGAGGCCGTGTCAGCGGACTACTTTACCTCTGCTGGGCGCACATACCTTGTGTATGTAGACCGCCTATCCGGGTGGCCGTTTGTATCGCACGTGAGAGGCGAAGCGACCGCCCGCGACCTAGTATTCAGTCTGCGACACGTATTCGCCGCCACGGCCGTGCCAAACGCCTTGCGAACCGATGGCGAGCCACAGTTTGCGGCAAAAGTCACCCGTGACTTTCTGCGCCGATGGGGTGTAAAGCACCAAATATCCACACCCCACTATCCACAATCTAACGGCCACGCGGAGGCGGCAGTCAATGCCGTGAAGCGACCGATCCAGAAAACGACTACGATAGGAGATCTAGATATGGACGCCTACGCCGAAGGATTGCTGGAGCTGCGCAACACGCCGCGAGCACACGGCCGTTCGCCAGCCCAGATCCTATATGGCCATCCGCTCAGGTCAACAGTGCTAGCACATTACCGGGCATTCGCCGAGTATTCGCAGAGAGTGGCAGCCGCGTGCGACGCCAAGGCCGAAGAGATGCAGCGGCGTGTAACTGAGCACTATGACATGGCGACTCGCCGCCGTCAGCCACTCCGGATGGGTCAGCATGTGCTTCTGCAGGTTCCGAGGACCGGTCTATGGGACCGCACCGGCACAGTCACTGGCGTCGGCAGCCGCCGAGATTACCTCATCCGCCTGCCCAGCGGACGCATATACTGGCGAAACCGTCGGTATCTGCGCCCCCTGCGGCCACTCATCACCCTCAGCGACTCCGGCCAGCGCCGCCGGGAATCTGACGACGTGCACCACAGCGAGCAGCAAGATGGATGTCTGAGCACGGCGCTCCACCAGAGGGCCAGTGAAAGTGACTCCGAAACCGTCCGCCATGGCAGTCAACAGGTGGCGACGCGGGTCCAGAGGGACGTCCGTGGAAACTCGCACGGTGATGCGTGCGCCCCCGGCCCCAGCTCACCCACCCGCGAGCCGAAACGTGGGATGTAAGAATTATTTCGTGAACCCTACACAAATATGTATGATATCGATGGCGTTGAAATTGAATTGTATCCGTAAGAAATTATTTGTTTTCGTGTCGGATTAGTCCAGGAAATTAATAGGCGAGTGAGGTATTATGCAATAGGCAATAGCAGGTAATGAACACGGGGAAACACAATGGCAATGGGCGATCACGGAGGCCGGGCTTACCTTTCGACGAGTTCAGGCAGTTCCACAGCGCTCTGTGAATATTAGTCCACGCTTAATGCCAGAGCTATTGTGCGCCCATAGCAACGATAAGTTGTAGATTGCTGGTAGTAGTTGTAGTTGTAGTTATGCGTTAGATCGAGCATTCGTCCCGCGCGCGCACGTAGCACGTAGCACTCCCGCTCGCGTCTCGCAGCCGACTCTGACTAATCCCGTGCCAAGCACCGACCCGTATGTGTCAAGGTCACGTGACCGCCCGAGGCCAAGCAGCCCGGCCCTACTGCCCGTGATACGAGCGAAGGACGGGATACCATGCGAGTTCGGAAAGGATGGAATGGAATGAAGAATGGTGGAACAGTAATGTTGTGGTTGCGACGATAATTAGTGGCATTTTAATGTATGTATGTATTTAATGCCTGTATTTGAAATGTTATGATTAATATTGTGCGCGCAGAATTCTCGCAGGGACTCGCCTTCGACAGCAGCCGAAAACATTCACGGTCCGCTGGTCCGGGCCCACCTATCACTATGTGTGATCGATTGTGCAACATCAGACGCGTGTGTGTTATTTCCTGTTATGCTGTACCATATCCGTTTGTTCACATGTGTCTTGGGGGAGGTGTTGGGTATTTCCTTAGATGTGGCAGCCCACAGCTGCAGCCAGCTGCCAGCCGCAGCCAATAAACAGGCAGTCTGACCCACGACCATCGCGTGTGCGGCCGCTGGCATCGAGCACGGATATGAGCCGGAGCTTACAGAACATTACAGAGATTAGAGGGGGGGGGTGTATCAACCCCCCCCGGAGACAGGGTGTGAGGATATGACCGGAAAGACGGGTAGGGTTAAAACGATAACTGGTTTATATTTTCCGACTGCGCCAAACCTCTGAGCCCCTCCGTAATCCCAACATTACTTTCTCCTAAAGATGGCATGGGTAGGGTCTGAGCTGGTGGAGCCAACGCTCGATCAACTTAGACGGCTCCTATGCTTCCTTTTTTAATTAGGCGGGGTGAGGCAGTGGCGTGGGAACTGTCACGACGTCGGGTGGGGGAAAGAGCCATTTTGAAGTCGATTCTTTGCATGCAACGGCCGCATGGTACACGCTGGACAAAGTTGGGAGGCCCGCTGCTCCCCTGCCTTCCTCGGGGTTCATACGCCCACAGGGTGAAGGATTCTGACTCCTGAGCATACGCCTATGGGGTGAAGGATTCTGCTTCCTGAGAAGACGCCCAAATGGTGATGGATTCTGATTCCTGAGCATACGCCTATGGGGTGAAGGATTCTGATTCCTAAGCATGCGCAGATAGCGTGAAGGATTCGGATTCCTGAGCAGACGTACATTGGGTGAAGGATTCTGATTCCTGAGCACCGCTCCGGTTTCGCACGTCTTCTCCTCGTTGAAGCCACTGGTCAAACGCGTACAGCATCGCAAGTGACCGATAGCTAACGCAACAAGACGCCACCCTGCCCTGCCACCTGCCACCATACACCAAACACCATACACCTACACACGCACACACACTCCACACACCCCACCTCCCTGCGCCAGCGATCTCTCCTCTTCTCTTCATGGGCGCAAAATGACCAACGCAGTCGACGCGCCCTAAAGCACAAATCCACCACCATCTTCTCTTCTCTTCACACACTACTACCCCCTATCCCCTTTCGACTTCACCTATTCTACAAGCCTCTTCTAGACTTCGACCGACTGACTATCTTCAGCAACATCTCCTGCGCCAGTATCTCAGTGCAGTGCTTCATCTTCGTCTCATCTGCGCCTACTACGTCTACATCTACTGTGCTCCGTCTCCGTTTACAAAAGGTCAGTCCGGCGGTGCTGCCACTCCCTCCCACCCCGGGCTCCCTCCAACCCACCCCCCGGCTTTCCCTCTAGTGCCTTCTGCACGATCTTTGTCTGATGTTTCTGAATGTGCTTCCTTCACGCACAGTTTCTGATTTCTTTGTGTTTTATTCGACTTTATCTGCCCTGCTTTTACAACCTGTCGAGCTTTCTTCACGCCCTTCCATACCCTCCGCCTGAGACTATTGTCACCGTATATACTGTGTTACACATACCTGTCACAGACTCACTCTTTGCCCAACACCACATACACCATAAACACATGCAACACCATACGCCACAGCACATGTCCATGATATTAGCAACGCATTCGCATTCGCATTCAGCATCCTATTCGCATACTCTCCGAATTCGTTCATTTTTTCAGGATATGATCTTTGTCGCTTGCAAAAGTAAGGCAAACAACGATTCTTCAGTAGGACGAGCGGTTCGATATCCAGAGGTCCAGAGAGGTCACTCGGGTAAAAAACGGTGTACCGCATAAAATTCGAAGTATTTCACTTAGACAAATGATTCCAACGCCTAGATATCCGCTGTCCATCAAAGATGAAGCACATCGAATTACGTGAACTTCAATGTCACAGTTTGACCTCAGGTCACCGAAGTTGGTTTTACTCATGCACTATATCTATTTACGGGGTACCAAATAAAATAATGGTGTCACCTTGGATATACCTGATTTTTGCAGGTCATAGTCTACATAGCACGTACATAGAGCACATCGATAAAAATGACCAATTATGGCCACTGATTCATCACCGTTCGCCAAAAAAGCCCCAAAATGCAACTATACCAAATTCTTGTGTACCCGATAATTTCCGCGAAATTGTACTTGGCACGACGAAAAAACACCCAGACATTGGTTATGGCCCATGGATGCAGCACATTGAAGCGTCTGGCCTACAATCTCATAGTTTGACCTATATTCGCAAAATACTGTTTTGACCATGCATTATTGCCATCTACGGGGTACCTGATAATACCTTCCTAAATACATTCATCGGATGGATATTAGCGCCAAAAAATATCCCATCGGACAAGAAAGCAGCACACCAAATCAACTGGTCACTCGAGGTCACCATTTGACCTCAGGTCAACGAAGACTTTAACATTACACCCTATGGGAAAATCACGGTGTACCGAATACAATTTTCCTGAATACATTTATCGGATGGATATTAGCGTCAAATAATCGCCCACCGAGCAAGGACGCAGCACATCCGAGCATGTGACCGTCAGCGCCAGCGTTTGACCTCAGGTCAGGTTTTATGAAATTCGGAAAAAGAAAGTAGTCCACTTTGGTACCGTATGTGGGCCAAACGAAGCATTGAATGTAGACTATCTCAACACTGATGCATGCACTAGCAACACAAGAAGCAGCACACTGCGTGATCTGACCTCTATCGATGACGCATTTCATCAGGTAGCACTATAATCCCATTCAACAACGCATTCAGAAACGAATTCACCAATGTCCTCCGATTCGTCTGAAAATTTGATACAACCTTCGCAGACGTACATGCATCCCGAAACGATTTTCTGTTACGACGAACCATTTCGCCTTCAGAGGCGAAAAGATCAGCCAGGTCAAATGCGAAGGTTGTGTCAAATTTTCAGACGAATCGGAGGACATTGGTGAATTCGTTTCTGAATGCGTTGTTGAATGGAATGCTAGTGCTACCTGATGAAATGCGTCATCGATAGAGGTCAGATCACGCAGTGTGCTGCTTCTTGTGTTGCTAGTGGATGCATCAGTGTTGAGATAGTCTACATTCAATGCTTCGTTTGGCCCACATACGGTACCCAAGTGGACTACTTTCTTTTTCTGAATTTAATTAAACCTGACCTGAGGTCCAAACGCTGGCGCTGACGGTCACATGCTCGGATGTGCTCCGTCCTTGCTCGGTGGGCGATTATTCGACGTTAATATCCATCCGATAAATGTATTCAGGAAATTTGTATTCGGTACACTGTGATTTTCCCATAGGGTGTAATGTTAAAGTCTTCGTTGACCGGAGGTCAAATGGTGACCTCGAGTGACCAGTTGACTTGGTGTGCTGCTTTCTTGTCCGATGGGAGATTTTTTGGCGCAAATGTCCATCCGATGAATGTATTTAGGAAGGTATTATCAGGTACCCCGTAGATGGCAATAATGCATGGTCAAAACAGTATTTTGCGAATATAGGTCAAACTATGAGATTGTAGGCCAGACGCTTCAATGTGCTGCATCCATGGGCCATAACCAATGTCTGGGTGTTTTTTTCGTAGTGCCAAGTAAAATTTTGCGGAAATTATTGGTTACAGAAGAATTTGGTATAGTTGCATTTTTTTTTTTTTTTTGCGAACGGTGATGAATCAGTGGCCATAATTGGTCATTTTTATCGATGTGCTCTATGTACGTGCTATGTAGACTATGACCTGCAAAAATCAGGTATATCCAATGTGTCACCATGATTTTATTTGGTACCCCGTACATAGATATAGTGCATGAGTAAGACCAACTTCGGTGACCTGAGGTCAAACTGTGACATTGAAGTGCACGTAATTCGATGTGCTGCATCTTTCACGGACAGCGGACATCTAGGCGTTGGAATCATTCTGCTAAGTGAAATACTTCGAATTTTATGCGGTACTCCGTTTTAAACCCGAGTGACCTCTCTGGGCCTCTGGAGATCGAACTGGTCGACCTACTGAAGAATCGTTGTTTGCCTCACTTTTGCAAGCGACAAAGATCATATCCTGAAAAAATGAACGAATTCGGAGAGTATGCGAATAGGATGCTGAATGCGAATGCGAATGTGTTGCTAATATCATGGACATCCACAGCACCACAACATGAACTCCAACACACCTATACCCACCGGCGAATGCTTCATCTGCCGCCGGGGTGACGGGGAGCCCATGTGCTCCCTCGACCCCTGGCTGGTGTATGGAGTAATCGCCAATCACACAGGAGCACCCCTACACGCCAAAACACTCAGATCTGGGGCGCTCCTGATACAAGCAAACAACCAAATAGACGGCCACGTCCTTCCCACCTTTCGCCACATACAGGACACTCTCATAAGCATAACGTCAGCCACACACTTAAACACTTCACAGGGAACCATAATGGCACGGGAGCTGGCCTGTATGCCGGCGGAGACACTGGCCCACAGGTTTAGGGACCAGGGCGTCTCCGCCGTGTACAGGCCGCCCCAAGACAGGGATACACCACATGAAACTTGCTGATGCTCACTTTCACAACACGAACACCCCAAAAACACCTAAAAGCCGGATACCTACGCTACACAGTCACGCCACGTGCACCCCTCCCTCGACGGTATAGGAAATGCCAGCGCTACGGCCGCCTAGCGGGGGGGGGGCATGACACCACCTACACGTGCGAAAGATGTGCACAACCACATAACACAGATGAATGCAACGGCGGCGAGCTCAGCTGTGCCGTCTGCTGGGGGGATTACTCGGCGTCGGGCAGGGACAGCCCTCGGTGGAAGGCGGAGCGCGAAGTGCTCCGCCTAGTCCACCTGGAGGGCGTGGACCTGTTCGAGGCCAGAAAGTCCGTCCTAGGCCCACGGGCGGCGTGGCCGACTCGCCGCACAGAGCCGGGTACCTACAGACAACCACCGCCACTCTCATACGCAGAATACCCGGCTCTGTCAACACCCACCCAACACAAAGACAACATAAACCCCTACACACAAACAGAACAAACAAAGCAAACAGAACAACCAGAACAAACACAACTGCAGCACACACCAACACCGACCAACACCAACACACGCAAAATACGACCCCCAACACCAGGACACCCTACAACCCACAGGCAAGCACAAGCACCACCACCACTGCCAGCTCGCCAACCGGCACCCACCCCACCCTGCTACCCACCACCGCCACCACCCTATCCAACCAGCATCCTCAACATCCCCACAAACCTCACCTACATCAGACGCATCACCTGCACCACATTCACACACTGACCAGGACTCAGAATCGGAGGAGCACACGGACATAGAGCATACCACAGCCGACTCGGACATTACAACCCCCAAACCCGACACCACCCCCTCCCAACCACAAAGACCATCGAAAGGCACCACCGAAAACAATCACCTAAGAGACCACTCACGCGCGCCAACACACACAAACAACGAACACAATACTACAATGGAACACACATGGACCGATTAGACACTGGCTAGAATTCAAACACTACGAACTACAAACAAATCACACAGCACTATGCCTTCAAGAAACCCACTTCAAGCCCAACGACCCCTATCAATTTAACCTCAACTCACTACACACTCTACAGACAAGACACACACAACACACACAGATCAGGCGGTGTCTGGACATACATTAGGAATGCAACACCTCACCGCCTGATACACTTCAACACCACAGCAAATATACTACTCACCGGAATACACTTCCACAATACAGCTTACACACTCGTCAACATATACGATCCCCCTCACGAAACACAGAAACCCTCTCGGAATTAAATAAAGCACTTGAGCAAATTAACACTCCAGTCATAATAACCGGAGACTTCAATTCACACCACCCACTATGGGACACTCGCACAACACAACCTGACCACAGAGCACTCACACTCATCACACTAGCCACCCAACACAACCTCACGGTACTCAACACCGGATCACCAATCTACCTCGTCCCAATTAGCTCCCATCTCCCTACGACCCCAGATGTAACCCTTGCATCCTCGCGCAAAACCGCATCCTCTCACCCAATCCTGGACATCCGATTCTCACCCTCACTTCAGCGACCACGCACCTATAACAATTACCTTTAACCAAATCCCGACCACTGGCCCACCCAATCCTCCGACGGGCCGGTGGAAAAAACATCCTGGACACCCTTCTCAGAATCCCTAACGGCACAAACAGCTCACAACCCACACCTCTCACCAGAACAATTCGCAGACATCCTTTTCACTACAGCACATCAACATATACCAAAACAAAACCACGTCATCAACACAAACCTCGCGCGGCTCCCTGGTGGAACGACGAGTGCCACCGGGCGATCCGCGCGAGGAACCACACACGACACAGACACGAAAGACACTGTACACACAGAAACACTCACAGTATACAAGCAACTTAGAGCACTCTGCAAAATAACCATAAAAATGACAAAAAGACTTCCTGGAATAAATTGTGCAATCAATTTAATAGGTTCACCCCTCTTGGCGAAATTTGGACACTCTCGAAAACATTTCAGCACCGACAAAGACCCCAATCAAAGCCATCACACTCAGACACAACAACAACACTATCACAGACCCACAAACAATAGCAAACATCTTCGCACACAACTACCACCTTAGGTCATCCACACTCCCACGAAACCCCCCATCTCCAATCAGACACACACGCCCACATCTTTACAAAACTAGGTTTACACTGACATAACTACAACTAACAATCGCACAGACAGGAAACACAAGCGTAGGCCCAGACAATACACACTACTCATTTTTAAAACACCTCCCAACACAAGCATTACACGCACTACTCGACACCTACAACACCGCCTGGACAACACATACATACCCACCCATGCACCCAGGCACTACACATTCGCACCAAACGCATACAGCAACTCATGAAACAAACACCACTTAAAACTACAATAGGCTGCCGCATACACCAACACGCAAATAGTTTACACATTACACTCCCTACATCAAAGCCACTCCCACCACCCACTGCATGGTGGAAACACCAAACACCCACGACACACTTCCTCGTCGACAAACCGAAGCACGCATACACAGACGCAGAAATACAACTTTCTACAATTCACAGCACAATACGCAAATCACAATATCATCTACACCGACGGCTCCAAATCACACACACAGCAGACGGGCACAGCAGCGGTGCTGTACCCCAACGCAGCACCGCCCCGAGTCATCCTGCGAGCCCGTCTGCACGACACAGCATCCACATACACAGCAGAGTGATATGCAATCTTTTCGGCCTATTCTACCATCTACAATACAAAAATGGAACACAACATCATAGCCACTGACGCAAAATCAGCACTACAAAGCGTAACACCCTACACCAAATTCAAACACACCCTCATCCTCAAAATACTGCACAGACGTAAAAAAACTAAACACTCAACAACGACCACTCTTCTGGATCCCAAGCCACACAAACATACATGGTAACGAACACGCAGACACAGAGGCAAACATAGCCACAACACTACAACAAACCACGCAATGCCCCTATTCACAATCTGACTATTACCCCACAATACGCCAGGCTATCAACAAACACATACAACAAACATGGGACACAACAATAACACAACTTCACGAAATATACCCCAAACACGAATACTGGCACACCATCAATCAACACACCAGATTCAAAGAACGTACACTAACACGACTACGCATCGGACACACAGCACTTACACACTCTTACCTCCTCCTACAACGCCAACGACCACAATGCACAACATGCCACCGAACACTTACCATCAAACACATACTCATCAACTGCACCAAATACAACAGCCAAAGACAACATATCACAAACTACTGCACCACACACAACATCCCACTAAACCTCACTACTCTTCTCAACGACGACCATCCAGCATTACACGAACATATCTTCCACTTTCTCGCTACCACACGCCTACTCGAACAACTGTGAGAAAAATGAAAACAAAAGATCGAGGAAACAAATAAATAAAAAGATTCGCTAAAAAAGAAACAAAAAGAAGAAAATGATCAAAAGACTCAGGAAAAAATAAATATGTTCCAAAGGAAAAGAGAAAAAATTCAAAACCATTATCCCCAAAAGAGATAGTGAATGTGCTCTTGCAATGTTAATCAACGGTGGCGATGCCCCCCCCCCGCCCCCACTACACACCATACCCCAACTTGGCACCGGCCGGACTGGCAACTCTTCTCTGCTACATCATATTCGGCCTTCGACCAGCTCTACCACTCCATCTCTACAACTCCATGCAACTCTGTTCAACTCAACTCTACTCAGCTCATTTTAAGCTTCAAGATGTCTTCAAATCTACCTCAGCACCGCTCAACAAATCAGCTCACTCCTCCTCTATCCGACTAAGTCTCATACCATATTCTTTTCTGTACGCAGGCTGCACATCTTGAGTGGATCCAATGTCGACGCAGTGTCCTGTGACGGTTGTGATCACACGCTGGCTCTTGATATGACCGGACTCCGCCTCCTAACGTGACCGGACGCTGACTCCTTATTTTACTGGACACCAGCTCCTGATGTGGCCGGACCCCGGCTCCTGATGTGGCCGGACGCTGATTCCTAGCGTGACCGGACGCCGGCTCCTGATGTGGCCGGACCCCGGCTCCTGATGTGGCCGGACGCCGGCTCCTGATGTGACCGGACCCCTGCTCCTGATGTGGCCGGACCACTGCTACTGATGTGGCCGGACTCCTGCTCCTGATGTGGCCAGACTCCGGCTCATAATGTGGCCAGACCCCGGCTCCTGATGTGGCCAGACCCCGGCTCCTGATGTGGCCGGACCCCTGCTCCTGATGTTGCCACACGCCGGCTCCTGATATGGCCGCACCCCTGCTCCTGATGTGGCCAGACCCCGGCTCATGATGTGGCCGGACCCCTGCTCCTGATGTGGCCAGACGCCGGCTCCTGATGTGGCCGGACGCCGGATCCTGATGTGGCGAGACCCCGGCTCTTGATGTGGCCAGACCCCGGCTCCTGCTGTGGCCGGACCCCGGCTCCTGATGTGGTTTGACGCCGGCTCCTGCTGTGGCTGGACGCCGGCTCCTGATGTGACCAGACCCTGCTCCTGATGTGGCCAGACCCCTGCTCCTGATGTGGCCAGACGCCGGCTCCTGCAGCTGGGCACATCACATGCCCCGTGTGTGCCCACAGATGGCTACGATGCGACGACAGATCCTGTCGGCCGAAGGTCAAGGCAGTCGGCTGTCCAGCCGCGGCCACAGAGGGTCTGTGTCGGACCTGGGCCGCCGACGCAGACATCACCGCCGCCGCCACCACAAACCACCGCCGCCGCTCGTCGACGTAGTGGACGTGCTGTACTGGAAGCAGCACGCCCTGGATGACCAGCTGACGGCTACCATGCACAACACTACGTCACTGCGGCGCGGCCAGACTGCGACGGCGGCGCGGCTGGACCAGCTGGCGTCACGGCTACAGAAGTGCGAGCTGGTCAGCCAGCACCTCAACTGGTGGATCAACACCACGGAATGGTCAGTGGCGACACCACAGACCGGTCAGTGGCAGCACCACAGACCGGTCAGTGGCAGCACCACAGACCGGTCAGTGGCAGCACTACAGACCGGTCAGTGGCAGCACCACAGACCGGTCAGTGGCAGCACCACGGACCGGTCAGTGGCAGCACCACAGACCGGTCAGTGGCAGCACTACAGACCGGTCAGTGGCGACACCACAGACTGGACAGTGACAGCACCACAGACCGAGCAGTGGCAGCACTACAGACCGGTCAGTGGCAGCACTACAGACCGGTCAGTGGCAGCACCACATACCGGTACAGACCGGTCAGTGGCAGTACTACAGACCGGTCAGTGGCAGCACCACAGACCGAGCAGTGGCAGCACTACAGACCGGTCAGTGGCAGCACTACAGACCGGTCAGTGGCAGCACTACATACCGGTCAGTGGCGACACCACAGACTGGGCAGTGACAGGACCACAGACCGAGCAGTGGCAGCACTACAGACCGGTCAGTGGCAGCACCACATACCGGTACAGACCGGTCAGTGGCAGTACTACAGACCGGTCAGTGGCAGCACCACAGACCGAGCAGTGGCAGCACTACAGACCGGTCAGTGGCAGCACTACAGACCGGTCAGTGGCGACACCACAGACCGGGCAGTGGCAGCACTACAGACCGGGCAGTGGCAGCACCACAGACCGGGAAGTTGCAGCACCACAGACCGGTCAGTGGCAGCACCACATACCGGTCAGTGACGACACCACAGACCGGTCAGTGGTGACACCACAGACCAAGCAGTGGCAGCACCACACACCGGTCAGTGGCAGCACCACAGACCGGTCAGTGGCAGCACCACAGACCGGTCAGTGGCAGCACTACATACCGGTCAGTGGCAGCACCACATACCGGTCAGTGGCGACACCACAGACTGGGCAGTGGCGACACCACAGACCGGTCAGTGGCGACACCACAGACCGGTCAGTGGCAGCACCACATACCGGTCAGTGGCAGCACCACAGACCCGTCAGTGGTGACACCACAGACCGGTCAGTGGCAGCACCACATGCCGGCCAGTGGCAGCACCACAGACCCGTCAGTGGCAGCACCACAGACCGGGAAGTGGCGACACCATAGACCAAGTAGTGGCAGCACCACAGACCGGTCAGTGGCAGCACCACGGACCGGGCAGTGGCAGCACCACAGACCGGGCAGTGGCAGCACTACAGACCGGTCAGTGGCAGCACCACATACCGGTCAGTGGCAGCACCTAGATTAGTTAGTGGCAGCACCTAGATTAGTTAGTGGCAGCACCACAGACCGGTCAGTGGCGACACCACAGACCGGTCAGTGGCAGCACCACATACCGGTCAGTGGCAGCACCACATACCGGTCAGTGGCAGCACCACAGACCAAGCAGTGGCAGCACCACACACCGGTCAGTGGCAGCACCACAGACCGGTCAGTGGCAGCACCACAGACCGGTCAGTGGCAGCACTACATACCGGTCAGTGGCAGCACCACATACCGGTCAGTGGCGACACCACAGACTGGGCAGTGGCGACACCACAGACCGGTCAGTGGCGACACCACAGACCGGTCAGTGGCAGCACCATATACCGGTCAGTGGCGACACCACAGACCAAGCAGTGGCAGCACCACACACCGGTCAGTGGCAGCACCACAGACCGGTCAGTGGCAGCACCACAGACCGGCCAGTGGCAGCACTACATACCGGTCAGTGGCAGCACCACATACCGGTCAGTGGCGACACCACAGACCGGGCAGTGGCGACACCACAGACCGGTCAGTGGCGACACCACAGACCGGTCAGTGGCAGCACCACATACCGGTCAGTGGCAGCACCACAGACCCGTCAGTGGTGACACCACAGACCGGTCAGTGGCAGCACCACATGCCAGCCAGTGGCAGCACCACATACCGGTCAGTGGCAGCACTACATACCGGTCAGTGGCAGCACCACATGCCGGCCAGTGGCAGCACCACAGACCCGTCAGTGGCAGCACCACAGACCGGGAAGTGGCGACACCATAGACCAAGTAGTGGCAGCACCACAGACCGGTCAGTGGCAGCACCACGGACCGGGCAGTGGCAGCACCACATACCGGTCAGTGGCAGCACCTAGATTAGTTAGTGGCAGCACCCAGATTAGTTAGTGGCAGCACCACAGACCGGGCAGCGGCAGCACTACAGACCGGTCAGTGGCAGCACCACAGACCGGTTAGTAACGGCACCTCAGTACTGCAGACCGTCAATGGCAGCACTCCGATGACAATGTGTGCGGGGTTCAACTTTGTAAATAGTTCTCCATTTCCATATTTTATTGATTATAAGTGTACGCTTCCCAGTAGTCCGAATTATGCAAAAGTAACTATCTAACTTCTTACAGGCGAGTACCATGTACAGAAGTTAGTGCCAGCTGGCAACCCCAGAGCGTCTTGTGGCTTGAATGATGATAGCTAGGGAGATCTTGTCTGAACCACAGCTAGCTTGGTTGGAAAGAGCTGCTGCTAGACTTCGTCATGTTGACTGGACTTAGCTGGACGTCAAAGCGGACTTAGAAAACGGCAAAAGCAGCCGCTGGCCCGCTCCGGTCGGCAGCCTGCCGGAGACGCGGAGCCTTCCGCCTGGAGGCTGGGTCCGTGACAGGGTCCCGACAAGCCGGGACACACACACGCACACACTTGAAGGGACAGCTATCAGTTCGCAACCTAATTTGCTATCAAAGCTACAGACATACTTTAGTTCTGCTGTTATCACGCTTTGATTGGAGGCCGCGATCGATGCTCTTTCCATCGGACGAAGGCGGTAATCTCATGTCTCGAACACCTCGAAGCCAGAACTGACCGCGCCGCCGTCCAGCAGCGGCATGGCACGCGAGATCAAGATGTCGACATCGACGCTGATCGGGGAGGTGGAGGCACTGGAGAAGAGGCTCGACTCGCGGACGGCCCAGCTGCGGAGCGAGCTCTCGCGGCTGGACACCACCTGCAGTCAGCTGTCCAGCACGCTGCAGGACGTCCAGGCCGAGCAGCGCCAACTGCCGCAGCTGGCCAACTCGGTACGGTCGTACAGCGCGCGGCGATGTGCACGGCTGCAGTACGGGGAAAGCACGTGCGTATGGCATGCACAGGTCACCGGCGCTGGGGCGTCTGTAAATCTGACGTGTGACTCAGGGGGCCACCAGAACGTTCACATAGAGCGAACTCTGTTCGAGGTATGTAATGTAATACACACTTCCCGACTGAGATCCAGGACACTTCCAGGGAAAAGGCATATTCGTTAATAAGAAATAAATATTCAGCTGTTTTCGGCAATAAATGACCACGTAGTTGTACCGCCAGAAAAAAAAACAGTCAATCAAGAGCTCATCCCTCATGCGGGCTATGGGAGTGCCTCGCCTGGAAATGAATATGTAACTGGAAATGTTATTTTTTGGATGATTGGCCTTGTGTAAATGTTAGTTAAGTCTCTTGGCGTATTCGGGGAGAATGAAGCACGAGGATTACGGTATGTCTGCTAAAAGTGAGCCAATTTGGCCAATGTAATCCGTGTCATTGATCTGCCAATGGTTGCGCCTCATCGCTCTGGTGTTAATCTGGACAGCATCACCCTCTGTTGACACCATCACCCTGAACACGCTGTACAGCGCCATCTGCTGGTCGGTTAGTGACGTCACGTGGTGTGTCCATCAGCTGAAGCAGCAGGTGGCGGCACTGAAGCGGCAGCAGCTGGCCGATCGTGTCCAGCTGATGCAGCTGCAGGGCGACGTTCTCAGTCTGGCCGTACGCCCTCCTGAGGCTGCAGAGCAGAGCATCGCTGCAGCACGCGAGGAAAGCAGTGGCGCAGCACGAGCCGACGTCACAGTAGCGGAGTCAGACGGCGTCAGAGCACCGGAGTCAGACGGCGTCACAGCACCGGAGTCAGACGGCGTCACAGTACCGGAGTCAGACGGCGTCCCAGCACCGGAGTCAGACGGCGTCACAGCATCGTAGCCAGACGGCATCACAGCACCGGAGGGAGACGGCGTCACGGCACCGGAGGGAGACGGCGTCACAGCACCGGAGTCAGACGGCGTCACAGCATCGTAGCCAGACGGCATCACAGCACCGGAGGGAGACGGCGTCACAGCACCGGAGGTAAACAGCACAGCACCAGAGACAGACGGCACAGCACCAGAGACAGACGGCGTCACAACACCGGAGCCAGACTGCGTTACAGCACCGGAGACAGATGGCGCCACAGTACCGAAGCCAGACGGCGTCACAGCACCAGAGACAGACGGCACAGCACCAGAGACAGACGACACAGCTCGGTGGTCCGGGACTGGGCCAGCCGCAGGTGTGAAGGGCTGGCCGGCTTGAATACATCTGTGCCAACACGATACAGTGAGAAATATCTGTCGGAGACATTGCTCAGTACAACTGATGAAAAATATCCTCGTGGCTTTCAAGCGTTCATGCAAAATAGAATGCGTGCGATTTTGTCTTCAATCCAGGGGTTCGCTGATATGGGTGGGTACCTTAATGATGAGGAAATATAATTTATAGCAGAGGTCCCTTGCCCTGTGTTCATCCAAACCCTGGCGCTGGCTGGGAAACTTACTGCTATCACAAACCTTCCAAAAGTTGATCATCTGGAGAACGGGCGAGGGTGGGGGCATGACTGCCATATATCGGCACCACCTGATTTTTCAACGCCCATGTCTTCTAAGAATCAGGGAGGGCATCGATTGACCAATTTTGTGAGATAGAGTAATACCCAGTTTGCATGGTACTCGACGGATGTGAGGGCACTCCAGAATTTGAGTAATTCTTAAGATTCGGGGTAGTAAGGACTTCGTGGTTGTAAGCGCTGTAGTTCTGCTGATGCCTTGGCAGATACTATGCAGATGCTATTTGCACTCTGAGCGTTGCACCTCCTATGGCACAGTGCGGCAGCGGCCGGGCCGTCGGTACCTGACACCAAGGGACGGTCGATCTGACGGATTGAGGCACGCGTTACTCGCCACTGAAGGCAGCCAGATATATTAGTGGTGCAGTGCAAATATATCTGCAGTCCAGATATATTAGTGGTGACTGACTGTAGCGGAGCAGCGTCGAGACAGACTGGCCGGCTGCGGCGGAACTGTGTCGAGGCAGACTGGCCGGCTGCGGCGGAACTGTGTCGAGGCAGACTGGCCGGCTGCGGCGGAACTGTGTCGAGGCAGACTGGCCGGCTGCGGCGGAACTGTGTCGAGGCAGACTGGCTGGCTGGGGCGGAACTGTGTCGAGGCAGGCTGGCCGGCTGCGGCGGAACTGTGTCGAGGCAGACTGGCTGGCTGCGGCGGAACTGTGTCGAGGCAGACTGGCTGGCTGCGGCGGAACTGTGTCGAGGCAGACTGGCCGGCTGCGGCGGAACTGTGTCGAGGCAGGCTGGCTGGCTGCGGCGGAACTGTGTCGAGGCAGACTGGCTGGCTGGGGCGGAACTGTGTCGAAGGGGACTGCAACGCGTGAAGCGCCGTGCAGAGGTTTGGTGATCTGCAAGGCAATCATATCATGGGCTCTAGGAAGCGATTTACGTTTTACGCCTCTGAATGCCGTAAAATCACTTTCTTAAATGTCTAACAATTCTAGAGTAAAAGCTAATTTTCACTGCACCCTAAGCTGCACAATGTGTGAAGTTGAGCTGAAATGGAATGTATCTTTCTACATTTACCATGCCAGCCATCGTTTTGTAGTGTCATTTCTTAGCACAGACATATCTGTCCAGACATGTTCCATATATAGATTTTTGCTCGTCACCGTCATGCTCGGAAATTCGCCACTGTCATTCCTGAACCATTGAATTAGCATTCGAACACGGTTGTGTTGGCGACACGCCTGCGATAACTCCTTTGCGCCTTGGCGGCAAGAACCCGCTGAAATTTTCTGATCACTTGGAGGAGGGGTGGGGTATATTACCCCTCCTATTGACATGCTATTCGAGTCCATGCTTGGTGGCCAGAGGCCAACAAAAGGACTTGGTAGACTGCTTAGATAGTGGTCTTAGAATTTACTAAATGTGCTGACTCTGGATCTCCATGCAAGTGCAGGTCGCGCTTGTTGACAAAATTAGTTGCGATCGGAGACTCATCCATAAGTAAGCAGCTTCTCTCATCCGGGAAGGGTTGTGATTAAGCTACTTTCAGTCCAGATCTGAAAAGATACAGAACGCCTAAGGCAGCTCTTTGAACGGCTAGCAGGGGGACCAGGACACCCGGGCCCATTAATATGCTACTCCGACGGTTGTGTCACCAGGAGCGTTTCTCGTTTGTGGCTGTTGGACTAAGTACCGTGTTTTTAGGTGTAATGAAGCTCGTGGTGTTGATATCGCATGCTTGGCTGCTCTTCTGGGTAATCTTTACCTTTCGGCCGACACATACTGCCAAGGTTAGTGATTTGTAAAGAGGTGTATAGTGGAGAACAGTGACGCCACAGGAGTCAGGGAAGTGACGTCACGACGTCACAAGTGCTTCAGAGGATTCTGGTTTTCTGGTTAGGTTAGGTTAGGTTAGGTTAGGTTAGATTATATTATGCCATGATACATTTTGTATATTATGCTACATTATCTTAGTCTAGGTTAGGTGGTAGTCTTTACCGACACCTGACTCCTGTGACGTCACTTCCCTGACTCCTGTGACGTCACTGTTCCCCACTATACACCTCTTTACAAATCAGTAACCTTGGCAGTATGTGTCGGCCGAAAGGTAAAGATTACCCTCTTCTGTGTCGGTCCTTCAATCTGAGCATAGTTTTAGACAAGGATGGCCACTATTAGGCAGATGATGTATGCGTGTGATTGTTGATGTTTGACATGTCCGTTAGCCGTAATACTACGTTACATGTAATTAACACGTGCACTGATATGTGGGTGGACTTATCGGAACCGTAAAACTACTGAACATGCAATAAACACCTGCACTGATGCATGAATCATCGGTACATTTTCATCCGGCAATTCAGCCACCATTGTCACCCAGACCTATGTGCACTTTGTCTTCCGACTTCTTGGCCAGTTCACGTATATGCATCATCTCCGGTTGGTGAGACAGAAGCCAGCTCTCAGAGACGCAGCAGCTCCGGTTGGCAGAACAGAAGCCAGCTCACAGGGACGCGGCAGTTCCGGTTGGCGGGACCGAAGCCAGCTCAAAGGGACGCGGCGTCTCCTGTTGGCAGGACAGAAGCAACGTTTGGGTATTACCACGTCATGTTATAGTTTGTGTAAGACGGCTTACATTTTCTATACGGAGTTTCATGCGATTTCCATGCGGCCCGATTACACGAGAAATCCAGCCGCCGCGACCGGAAACCCGTGGCAGGTGCGGAGAAATTTGTGAAAAGCCAGCGCAAACACGAAGCCTACTCGTCGCCGAAACGCCCTCGGGTCAACATGCAGTCACTTCGTGCCGGTGCACAACAGCAAACGGTGACTTCCGCCTAGCTACGGGGTATCAGCCTGATCCAGTAATCTGGAAGCAGCAGCCGCTCTGGACAACCCGAAACCCAAGGCAGTCGTCGCAGAGAGACCACCCAAGGCAGTCGTCGGAGGCGGACACCACCCGAGGCAGCCGCCGGAGGCGGACCACCCACGGCTGCGACGGAGGAGGAACATTCGACGGAATCGCCGAGAAGCTCGCACATCCAACATAATCGTTCGGGAGTCGCTCGCGAGCTGAGTGGAGTGATTGTGGTAAATCAGCCCTCCGCCCTCTTCTCTTCGGAGAAGACGGAGGAGGGCTGATAGAAGACGGGAAAATGACGAAACACTGTTGGTTGAACCCCTGGGAAAGCGTGCCGGAAGGACTGGATATTCACAAGGCAGCTGGTTCACTTGAGAATTTCTAGGCCGCAAAAACGCTCCGGCCTGGTGATCCCAGAGCGCGGAAGGGCATCCCGAGGGTGGTCAGATCCGACGGGATCCGTGGGTAAGCTCGCAGGCAGCGGCACCCAATTTTGGGTCGGGATGAATCTGTGCGCACAGTTAGGTAAAAGCCAAAAACGGCTAGGCCGGTATTCCTTTCCCGTCTCAGCTATTCCAGCAGGCCTGGGCCTCTCGATTACGGCACAGACAGGGGAGATGAAGTTTGGCGTTCCGTAAGCCTCCAAGGATAGGACAGGCAGGGGATTTGAGGGTCTCCCGACCATGACCCCGGGCAGGATAGGTTAGAAAGACGATAGGGGGACATCCCGACCGATTTGTGGCCCAGGACCACCTGTGGGGGTGCCCGCCGATTGCAAGTTAGAGCAATGCAAGGCCTGGCAAGGCATTTGACTCATTTAAAGCGTAGGTATGTCGGCCATTAATACTCAAGCCCAGCATAAGACCATCAGAAACTAACGGAATATCGCAGCCCAGTGTCATCGAGCCTTGAAGGCAGTAAAGTAATAGTATATCATTCCCAACCAACAGTGTCGCGTCAGCCGGTCACAGTTGTGGACCTACTCTTCGCCCGCGACCAATCGGCGTGAGAGATTGGCGACGCTACATGACTCAACGGTCGACGTGTCGTAAAACCAATAACCAACCAGTTGTGGACCTAAGCACGGGTAATTAACATTTAACCTTGGGCTAGAAAGCCCTAAGCAACGGTCTGAGGAAGTAAGACTCGCTGAATGCGCATGCACCACTGGAAGGGAAATTATCGGGCCAACGCTTTTAATAGAGAGCAAATGTTCGGAATGGAAGATGGAAATGAATGGATTTCGTGGGAGCATGCATGACGTAGCTATGGGTAGTTAAGGACCAGTGGGAGCTGTTGGAACTCTGCGTACGCATCTAGCTGTCAGAAACCAGCGTTGCCAAAATTTGACCCAGGATAATTACCTAGGCCCTCAATTTGCCAGTCCAGTGACCCGTGTGAGCATGCAGGCGGATGACATGGAGGGAAACAAGCGGGGACTTTAACACTTAAGAGGGCCCCGAAGCTGGACGAGGGCCGGCGACGGACGCATTTCAAACTCCAATGTCTGTCCATTACTCTTATGACCCCCCCATCCCCTCCTAGGTCTCTCCAATCATGCGGTTCCTCTATCCCCGGCGCCACGACCAAGCCAGGTTCACTCACGGATGGAAGTGGTGAGGTGAGAGATTTGACCTCGCTAAATATAAATTTGTGTTAGGATAACGAGTCACGGGGCGCCGACAAGATGACAATACGACGAAGACAAGATGGTATGGCACGCTCAGACTGCATCTACTACAGCGAGGACTCGCGGGTCACCGCTCGCTGTGGGCCGCCCCGGTTAGGGGCCGGCGGCACGCCGGAAGCGGGATCGGCGCGGGCCAGGGGAGCTACCCGGCGCCCGTGAGCGTAGTAAAACATGGCCGCCGGCCGGCGGCCGTGCGGAAACTACTTTCTCAAGGTCGCTCCGAAGTCAAGGGCGCACCGCAGTAGACCAAGACGAAACATAACAACAGTGCCACCATTCAGACCGACCACTCAGACCGACCACTAAGACCGAACTACACCCGTAACCAAAACCAAATATCCCATCCCCTCAATACCACTCCCACCAAAAAAAAACCACCACCCCTACATACCCCCCCCCCCTTTCCAACCCCTTCCCCCATCCATCCCCCTCCCCCACACCGACCCCGCCCCCGACCTCGCCGCCCTACATTTGGACCAGGGAAAGGGTGGCAACGAACAAAAATGGCAATGCTTACTGGATACACGTGGCCATTTCAAGATAATCTGCCATTACTTATCCCTGTTGTTATATTTAGCAGCACCGGACAGACATTTTGAAGTCAATGAAGCTTTATCCTCTTAAGCCTTAAGCCAATCCTCTTAAGCCATTCATATATAGTAGTTATGGGCGGTGCATAATCAATACGGTCGATGCGTCCCAAAGCCCAAGTAACCAACCAGCCAACTAAGGCAGGTACAGAGAAATGATATAATGCATGGGCCCCATATTGGCATTCCTCTCATTGAGATTTTCATTCTTGCAATTCAATGTCATTTCCCCCAATTATATTTGTTTCATGACTTGCAATAAAGTGCACACATTTTCAGATATTTTTCGATAACACAGTACTTATACCACCAGTCGAACCAGGTGGTAGCAGTGGACCAGGCTTTGGTCCACTGCTAGTGGTAGTTGGACAGCTGCTGAACTGATGAAATTCACACTTCCATAGCACAGGCACCCTATTAATGAATTTTGACTGGGGGAGGGAGCGTGTATTAACGACTGCGAGAACGCCATCCGAGCCGCGACCAGACTTCGCCTAACCCCCCCCCAGTAATGCCAAGGCAATAGTGTGAATTGTCACCGACAGGAGATGGGGGTCACGAGCTGTCACGCTAGAATGTTGAGGAGTTTCCGCCATAGCACGGCCGTGTGGTTGCCTGTAGCGGGCAAACGACAAACTCGGACATTCTAACATCGCATGGGCCAAACGGCTGCCGACCAAGTTCCGCCAAACTTGCAGAATAAAATCGAACAAGAGGTCATGAGACTGTTACCTGTGTAGCGCGCTCAAGCAGTAAAATGTATTTTCTCACCAGTAAACCATGCTGAGTATTCAAACTGTGTAGGATTCTTAAGCTGGGTCGCGGTTGTTCCAATTCGGTTTTCGCAGTTTGAACTTCAATGGGTCGTTGCTAGGTCAGTGGATGATCGTTCCCTCTTTGTGGTCTGCAAAGAGGGAACTTCATCAAAGGTCATGGGTCTCAATTTGCATAATTTTCAGGCGCCTTGCGACCCCCTCCCCATCCACGACCAACGTTGGTTCAGCCTGTCCAATAATTCCAACTCTAGTACCTTGGTTTCCATTGGTGGACCTCCAGGATGGAACCAGTAATTGTCATGGGGCGACTGTCTTTGGAGGGGTGCCGCTGGCTGCGAAATTCGAGGGGAAGGTCACACTCGAGCACACTGAAGGGGCGCCTTCGGGGCGCATCTGGCTGGAAAATTTGAAGGGGGTGCACTCGAGCCTTCCCGGAGGGGCGTACCTTCCTGGACGAAAAGCACATGACCCCAGTCCCCCCGGTATCTGACCCTGTGGACAATACCCAATCAGTTTCGGCCCTCTAATTTCCTCCATGCCACGCCTGCGGATCTGGTTATATTAACCTCACCACGGAGGTTCCACTCTTACTGCAAGCATATCCTGGACTCGTCCCTGCGACTGGCGCATGGGTGGAGAATGCGCCATGGTAGGTATGGCCATGGTCACACCAACTTCAAAGTTGGTGTGGCATTGCCACACCAACTTTCTGCGACAACATGTATTGTTGAAAAGGCAATTCAATCAATTTGACCAGGATTACCCCGACGATTTTAAACTTCCCGGATGTTGAACACTGTTTATTTTTCGAAAAAAGTTCCTTTATCCCTGAGATAATTGAGGCTTTTTATCCTCATTAGGGCCCCTTATTGTAGGACCCTTTCCCACCTCGAATTGCAAGAAAACATGGCACTGTTGAACCAGTGACATATACCAGGAGTGCAGACCAATTAAGCATGCATCTAGATGCAGAAAGTCAAAGCTTCCTTGGAATAACTTCGATCTAGTATCATGTAACGCTTGTAAGGACTCGCAGACTCTGGTACGGGCCTGTGCGCATTCGTAAGGATCCACGCTTGTTCGTAAGCGCCCATATATGTTTATAGGCGCCCGTAGAAGTTTGTAAGAGCCCTTGAACGTTCGTAAGGGCCCGTAGACGGTCGAAGGGACCCATAGAGGTTCGCAAAAGCCATTAGACGTTCGTAATGGTCCGTACGCGCCCGTGAGGGACCGTAAGCTTCGCAAAGGCACATATGCGTTAAGGGCCTGTAGACGTTCATAAGGACCAGCAAACGTTCGCAAAAGTGTAGACTTTCTTAGGTGTCCGACAACAGCAACCAAAAGCGCTGTTTGCCTTTCCATCTCAACCGTGGCGATCCCGTAGGGCGTAGAGGATTACGTACGGCCCCTTGCGCGACCCTGCGGCCCACGCTGGGGGCCCGTCGGAAATGAGGAGAGGGCAACCACTTCCGCCGCCCTTTTCCCTCGGCTACATCCCTGTGTCAAGCACCAAATTTCGCTTACCTGGAGGCCACTGATGGCTTCACAGGTCAGGTCAAACACAGCATGCTTGAGTCTCAGCTGGACCGCAGTATTTCCCCGAAGTTACCGAATACAATGACGACATTTTTGCATCATGATATTGAATGCCTCAGAAGCTTAACTGGGAACATTCTAAGCACCATCTAGCTGGATCACGTGAGGAAATGTGAGGTCAAATGAGGTCATGTCCTATGCGTGGAATGTGATGCACGATTATGGTCTAGAAAAACGTCTACGGTACGATAATGCAGCTTCAATAATTACATCTAACATTGTTGGTTGACAGATGCTCTAGTTCCATTCCTCTCCTAGTTCCGATACTCTCCGATTCTTTGCAACTATCTCCTAAGCCTAAGGAACTTACCTGTGTGATTCTTCGTTTAACCTCAGATATGGACCCGGCTCGTCGTTTAACAAATACATATCGGTTGGATATTTTGCAAGTTTCTGACGTACAAAGTCGAGCGTGCCGGAAGAAATGGTCTGTGGAAAATGACGGTGAAGCATGCTAAGCATATCCAAGCAACACTTATAATACTAACGCCTGCGTGCCGTGCTATGTCTCTCACCACACGTGAACATTGGTTATGCCAATGGTGCCAAAACGCACGGAAAATGGCATGGTGCATCATAGCTGGCCTCATTTGCTCCAGGGCGAATTGACGTAAGATCACGACATTCGAACAAAGAAATGTTTCCTACAGTCCTCAGTCACCCCACATAATTAGTGTTCCTAGTTTCCATAGCTAAGATTAAATTTTTTACGCTTTTGGCTTATTATCTGATCTTTTATCTTCTTGAACATCTTGAGAACATCTCTTAGACTGATGCTGGATTTAGTTTTGGGGTTTAGCTGGATTTAGCTTGGAAAATCGATAGCCCCGCTTCCCCCCGAACAGTTTTGGATTTCTCAAACATAGATATGCCTAGGAGCAGGGAGACATGACACATGCTCTCCCCCAAATAGTTTGGGAGGGCCAATGAACCGAAACATGCCGATTGTTTAAGGCCGACATCATGTGTACAGCAAGAGACAACATACTTCTGCACAAATTGCTGGGTTTGGCCCTGTATTTGTTTGCCCCCCCCCGTCTGCCCACCCGCAGCGGGTTTTTATCGGTTCTTTCACCCGTGTCTCCAAGTATCGGATTTTGTACGCTCACTAAGCGATTCCTCATGTACTCAAAGCTTGTGTGAATATACTGCATTTTATTGGCCTTGTACAGTTTGACGATTAGCGGATCAATTCAACCAGGGAATTGTCAGTGGGAGGAAGAGATGTAGTCTCTATGAAACATTTGCGTTCCATATCCTCACCCCACGTGATCGATTTGGCTGGGATTGGTAAGATAAGCAATACCCAACCCCAGACAGTCATAGATGAGTCTGTGTCAGTTTGTCACACAAGGCCCTTAGCAGAAGCCGGGACGGTTAGGCGTATGAATTGAAGTTTAGCTACACAGCCATGACTGTAGCAGCCCCTCCCTGGGGCAGAAATATATTGACACCTTCACCATAAACCAGCAGCAAGTCAGCATTCGCGGCATACAGCAGCCTAGATTGGAGACGGGACTGGATAACACAGCTCTCCTTTTCTAGTGGCAGCCAGCCATTACCTAGCAGCAGTACCCATCCAGTCTGACCAGGCCAGTTATCATGCATATATCACAGCATAATGCAGCCTTGCAAACAGTGGCGCATCCAAAATTTTCTTAAGGGTAAGGGTTCTTAAGGGCCCGACTCCCAAGAAAATACAAAGAGCAAAGAACGCTTTCGGCGCTCGAAGCGCACTGAAAATGTTTGGTTTTACGTGGCAAGAATCTCAAAATTCCTTGTTTGATTTAGTGTATTTTTGGTTACTAGGGGGAGGGCCGGGACCTAGGGGCTACCTCCCTGGCTACATCTCCTTGCACATGATACCACATCATATGACCAGTCCCGCAGGTGGATGGGCATCAAGCGCGGAGCAGGCACTCACTCAGGCTAACACGACTCGAGCGTTTCGGGCGAAGGAAAGAAATCATGTTTTACAGAATTACACAAACACTGCAAGGACGTAAAACGATAATCAACTACCTATATAACCACGCAAATTGTCATGCGCTTCGTCGTGAACAAAATGTTACTGTGATATCTTTCCAGTTTTCGAGACACAAGACGGTTTAATGTGCCTTCGTTACCGCCTCGGCCATACCAACTTTGAAAACGATTATCCACCATGGACTGGCGCATACCTCGGCTCGGGGCCCTCCAATATCGTTTGGCAACCGGTGACGTCACATGGGCTGGACAATTGCTCAGTCCCGTAGGCGCTCCAGCCAAACTTCCGTGTTTTCCACGCGACATTTCCGATTTTAAATACCATCAAAATGAGACAAAATCGGGTTGATTTGAAAGCTTGAAGAATCTTGTCCACGAATATGAGCTTTATTTCTCCCTAACACTAGTACTTTTTGCTTGGACCCACACTGACTGCATTCATGTCGAGCGCCGCAGGTATCGCGCGGTGCCACGGATAGTAGCAGTATGATGAGACAGGCCAACTGAGGATCACGGCTGGAAAGGAGGGGTAGGAGCAAGTAAAAGATAGCTGTTGCAACATAATTCCTCCCCACTGGGTGCAGGGGCGTAAACAAGGGTGGGGGAACTGAGGGCACGTGCCTCCCATGAGAAAGTTGGTACCCATCCGGCCAGGAAAAGGCGCCAACATTATATTTAGGCTACCGGCAGAGGTACCGATACTGGTCGGAATGACACACCATTATCACCCATGTGCAGATACGGAACCTGCAGCTGGCTTTCAGGATTGTTTTCCATTTTCATTCATATGCGTCTAGACCAGGGGTGTTCTTTGATATATTTTTGAAGGGCAAATGCCCCCTCAGTGTTGGCTCCGTCCCCCAATAATTTAGACTTTTAACATGGGGTACCATGGAGCATGCGTCCCATCAATGTGGGGCCTCCCATTAACTTCATGTATTTTGCACCTCAGTAATATATAGTATAATAATAAATAATATATATATATATATATATATATATATATATATATATATATATATATATATATATATAGGTATATATATATATATATATATATATATATATATATATATACATAGGTATATATATATATAAATATACATATATATATATATATATATATATATATGTATATATACATATATATGTACATATATATATATATATATATATATATATATATATATATATATATATATATATATATATATATATATATACATCTATATATATATATATGCCGGCAATTTCGGATTATGAAATGGAAATATGTGAAAACCACAATGATATATGAATATATGATGTTATTGCCGGCCAATTTATATGAAAACTTGCCGACCATTTCGGAGGCATTTGAACAGGAGGGAGAGGGTTGAAATCCACTCATTTCGGAGCGCCAAATTAAGTTGTTCCTAATCATCTTAGCATAAAATAATAATGGGTACTTATGAAAATACTGGTCCAAATCCGGCGACTATTTGTATGAGTGTTGCTTGAGCCAACTCGAAATTCGTTTGCCCCCACATACAAATACTAGGTACGCCACTGTCCACGCAACTCTATCTGGGATGCGTGAACTTTGAGCCTTAATCACTGAAAGGGGCTTAGACCTCCAATGTAAAATCCAGCCCATGAAATATAGGTGTTTCTGTTGTTGGGGAAGGGAAGGTGGTGTGAACAGGAGCAGTTTCTCCCACAACCTCAAAACACTGCAGCTTAAAACTGTGGATTCCTTGGTTTTCCAAGCAAGCATTTGGAGACATCTGGATAAAAAGCTTGACTTTTCCCCTGCACCAGCCTTGAAGGCCTGCCAACAGCACTGACCATGAGTGTATCCCAGAGTGAGACCACAGGGTGACCAACCCCCTCCCTGAACTGATGAAACTTCAATTTAAATTGACCTGAAATTGAATATCCAGTGTACTGAAGCTTATACTATTGGTATGAATGCACCCTGACATGTTTAAGCCCCTTTTCCATACCATTTTGGAATAAGGGAAGACCACAGATATAATTAATGCTGTTCTCCAACATTACTACCAGATATTCCTACCAAATGTTGAAATTATTTGCTATCTCAGAAAAAAATGCACCTTCCTGGTCATAAAAAGAGGTGGCTTAGTGTTTTATTCATCTTTTTAGGCATGCATGGCCACAAATTCTCGTCTTAATTGCATTTTTTGCACTGCACTTGGTCCAATTTTTCTCCCAAGCTCAGTGTGCCTTTTCTTTTATGGGTCATGGGTCTCTGTGAACCAGCTGATGTACACAGTGCACCTCAAGTTACTAAAATTTACAGTCTAGGATGTGACCATGCAGAAAGAATGCTCCAATGCATATGCACTCCAGTAAGAAAGTTGCATTAATTATGCATGGTAATTCACAAGCAAGTTGAGTTGACAAAAGCATCATAGTTGGAAATGAGGATATTTCCCTCAAAATTCACTTTAATGCTGCCCTTAAAGCTCTGAAGCAATTCTGACATGTATATACTGATACACATACATAATTTTGAATCAATTTTGATAACCTGCATATCAGATACTTCCCACTTACTCTACAAAGTACTTTACCTTCTTATTACTTCATTACTTCACACAGGGCTAGAGAGCAGATAGTCAGGCACATGTCATGCCAAATATGCTTACTTTTTAGTGCCATCTAATGGTTTCCATATGCTGGGCAATGAGTATTGAACTACTGTTATATCTGTCATAACATATATGTTGCTGTCATCTGGTGTTTATGGCACATTCAGGATTAGAATATTCCAAGACATAGCTTGCAAAGCTTTTTCTCCGAAGGAAGGATAGGTTAGGTTAGGATAGGTTAGGTTAGGTTGTGCTGCATTTTTTAAAACAATTATTTTTATGCTATGCTACCTAAATGCCACCGAAATGCTATGTTACCTAAATGCCCTTTTTGTTGTTATTTTGCTCACAACCTGAAAAGTAAGCATTTGCACAGAAAATGAGTGATCCCATCATCTTAGTCACGTTCATAAACATTGCATTGGAATGATAAATTTCAAGGATTCATAGAACATATTAAAGCATAAATTTACCGGTGAGCCTGGGTCCATATTTGGCAAATCCAGCTATGGTTTCAATTTCAATTTGTGAAACTTTAACGGTCATGAACGATAATAGGTTGAGGGTTGTTGTATTCTATTAACTGAAGAAATTCTACACCAAACTTAAGAGCATGTTCAATAACCTGGCAATCCAAACAATATTCATCAGCCTCATATTTCAATTTCCCATGCCAACAATCAGAAACACCGTATGCCCAACCTCGGCACAACCACAACAACACTCGGATGTCTTCGCTGCGCGACAGATGAGTCTTAGCCAGGTTTTAAAGCGTATTTGGAATGTTTACGTGACCTCACCGTAGATACCAAAATTCTGGTAGATTCTACTAGAAATCTCGCACATTCCTGCTTACGTCACTGGGGATGGAACTAGAAAACCTACTAGATTCCGTTGTACCCTTTAGTATTAGTACCCAGCCTCGGCTCTTCCCTGGATATCAGCTGACTGCATGCCCTGAGGCGGATCAGCGGCGACGCGACATCGTTGGTGTTTGACTGAGAGTGAGAGGCAGAGGTCTAGAAACGTGGCTACTTAGCTACTATGGTAGGTAGCGCATCTGCTTATGACCTTCTTGCAGATCAGCGTCAGCTGGTGCAGCTGCTACAACTGGCCTTAGACTCCTCCCGCACCCACCACACTCCGTAGCTTTCCAGAGGTTCGGTCTTCAGTGATGCTTTGCACACATTAAAGCATCGACTCCACAATCCACACTCCACATCCAGATCATTGAATCTGAATGGCAATTATACCATGATCCAGATTCTACGGTGAATGTTGTATTCTGTATACTGGATTGCCAATATAGCGCCATGTAGCGCGACGTATCACAAGCAAAACTCGCCAGTTTAAGGCAAAATTGATAAGCATTGCTGGGTATATAATCATGGATTTTTCATCTATTCATGTGGTATAACAAAGTATATATATATGCATATATATATATATATATTGTATTGCGATACGGAAACTTGAGGTGATTCTCTCCCTCCTTCGGGATGCGTAGCGCGGTGTATACACTTTTAAGGAAGTGTACACACTTCCTATTTGCGCATTATTTAATTATTTCATAATATTCCCTACTGGGTAAAAAACAGAAAATATGTCTTTATAATTAGAAAAGTAAGAAACAGTTGTCTCATTTTAGTAATGTATGGAAGAAGCATATATTCACAAGTCAATGCGCCTATTTATTAAAATCCGTGATATTCGTTTAAAACTGGCGCATTTGTATGCCAGACGCCACAAACGTCACATTTCTTGGGTTGCTCTATCAATTGAATTTATTGCGATCGTTGCCGCTAGGCACCGCAGGCATCACGCCGGTCTGACGTCATGTATTATTTAAAGAAACGTTTTCCTATAAATACTGATATTGCACTAAGAAATGTTGTATTTTGTGATATTTTTATTTGAGATTAAATACTGTAGGTAGATAATGTAGTCCATTCCAGGAAATGCTAATAGAATATTAAACTATGACGTCAGAATGAAGTGATTCACGAGCGGTAGACAACTCCAATAAATGAAGTTGACAGAGCGACAGCTGAGCTTGTTTCCGTGCAGTTCCTTTCAAACGTGACCAGTTTTATGCGGTTATTGCGTGTGGGTTCTTCCTTTTCGAGTGGTCCCGTGATTGCTTGCCACAATGCCCAAGGAGCGAAAGTTGAGCAAGATCAGAAGTCCCAAGAAGTCGGATGCCTGGGCATCAAGACAATTCGTGCATTGTGGCGTAACAGGTTGTACCTAGTTGGTGTAGCTACGAGTATTCACTTAAACGTCACGTGGCAAGTAAGCACAAGGAATTGTCTGATAAGAATATTCGGTTCAAAGGCACATAATTTGCAACCGGAGAGTAGTTTCCGAGCTGGTGCCCGGTGTATGTGGTAAGTACCTACCTAGGTATGGGTAGGGGTGATGTCTCCTGATCACTTGCCTTTGCTATGTAAAAGATACTTAACTTCATGATCATAACCCCTCACCTTTAAGCTTGGCACACACCCTACGAGGTGAGTGAATAATCATTTGCAGATGCAATCTTTCATGGAAAAGGCAATGGCTCTGAATTTGAGAACTGTTTGGCTGAAACTCTACTTAATTTTCCTGTAATGCCACCCCTCCAGCCCTCTTGCAATCCCCAATTTGTTGAAATGCTGCCCTTCCAGCCCATTTTCAGCCATCAGCTGCATGTCTGACCAACATTGAGCACACCTTGATGGCCATGACCAAGGCTTAAAAATTGGGCTGTTTTGCAACACAAGATGTTGGTAGGTATTTGCTTAGCAGCATGGCATTTTGGGTTAAGCATGATGCAATGCATAACATTAACCAACCTAACAAAATTTGGCTAAATCTGAAGCCTAATTTTGCATGCATGGGCTGCCAATGTTAGCAAGTGCTGTAATACAGCTGGTTTTGGACATGTTCTTTCAATACAGTTCTGGTTGGCTTTTGGCATCATCTTGCGCACCACAATTGTCACCCAGTTTGCCATAGTGTTGGTCCATGCAATTCCTTATACCATTGTCAAAAAAAATGCATGTCTACCTGTGCAGATGAAGAACATTGTCGCTAAGAAATTGTGGATGATTTGAGAAAAACAAGACATGATTCAAGGATGGAAAGACAGCATTTTACATCATTGATCAGTTATGGTTATCATGTCTGTCTAAACAGTCTAAGCAGGGAAATGATGAAAACTTCAGAAAGGGTGAAGGAATACATTGCCATCAATTGTGAATTTCTCGTCTTGATATGTGCTATTATATTGAACGAGTCACATATTCTCCGATTTGATATGAACCTTTAGCTGATTTTGTACGGTGCCTGTGGAGATCAGCTGTGTTGTAGAATATTCAAACTGTAGCGGCGACCACGCCCTAATCCCAAATATACCCTTGGCTGTAATCCGTGCCATGGAGTTAACTGCAGGTTAAAAAAGGCCACAACCATGACATGGGATAACCGGAGCAAATGTGAACAAGTTATGAAGCGATAGTCCGACATTAAAGTGCTGGTTTGATCGTATTTACATCATTTCATTCCATGTATTTTATGTTTTGACAAGAAACACAGATTGAAGGACCTAAAGATAAGTCTCGAAGTACCTTAAATATTTGGTATACAGAGATGTTTTATAACACATAAATCGACGACTTGGCACATGTTCTTCGATTACTCGTAGTGATTTAAGAAGTTTTCGCTCTTCATGTAGCAATTGCGTGTTTCCATAAATTGGTGTGTAGCGGAACCGGCAATTTTTAGAGCTCTGGTGGGAGGTTCGGTTCCGGATGTGTCAGCTGATCTTCAAAGATGACATGGTGGTGAAGGCGAAATGGCAGAAGGAGCGGACTCAAGAGAATGCCGGTGAGCGACTTACCGCCCGGTGACGGGACAAAGAGCACCGGATGCATTTTTACATCAGTGTGCGCATCTGACGACACTGAGCACCTTGTCTGAAAAGCGCTCCATGTGTTGCATCATGGCGCCAAGATGTCAAGGTGCATCCTTGGCAGTTATCATTGATATTGAAGGTGAGCGGACAAGTTTATCACTGGCATGCAAAAAATAGTCGGAGAAACACCACGCTGACTAGTAATATATAATATATTTGGTATGATTTACAAATCAATAGTTGAAGCCCTGCTTCACAGGCTGTGCATGCCATTGACCTATATATATTAGCTATACATACTTCCAGACTTTTCGCAAAATTCCCATGACGCCGCCGCACAGGGGCATCGCTAGAGCCTCCCCGGTGCTTTACGCCTTAGAGGTCCCATCTCGGTCCGTGTGTCGGACAGTTAGAGGCGAAAAATGGTAAAATCGTGCTGTGCATGGGGTTTTACCAAGCGTCTTGGTCATCAAAGCGATTCTGGGAACCAGATTTCGTGCCATCTGTACGTGTTTTACTAGTAAATTTTTCATAACTGTGAGGGTGGCTACAACAACAACCCCAACGTCGAACAGCTGCGCCAAGCTATGCAACGTCTCACCCTGGACAACTTAATCTCACCATCAGCCACAGGGAAATGCGAGCCACAGGACGGCGACGACCACGGTCTGCTGGACATTCGGCGTCCAACGTGTCAACGGGTTCAGGAGGGCGAAAGCAGGCCGATGCCAGCAGTTGTACAGCATACCCTGGATGTGGGAGATAACTGCTCTGCATTTGTGGAGAATTGTGCCGGGTACATCGCTGGGTATGTGTGCCGTAAACTGGTGGAGGAGCGTGGTGTGAAATGGCTACGTGCGTTGGAGCAGTGCTGTGCAATGAAGAGGACCGTCCACCGTCCCAAATCATGCATCTAATGAACGTGCTGGATAACGGAGGCCTCGCAGTCCCTCGCGTCCACGTACTGTGTTGTCATGTCGGCTGAGCGACACTTCACCGCACTAAAGAAGTGTAGGATAGTCGTCTCGCAGGCTCGTGAAGAAGTCTAGAAGGACTGCGCGTTGCGAAAACTCCCGATAGTTCAACGGCTCTGCACGTGATATAGTATGCAGTGGCAAAAGCAAATAAACGGCAATAAACAGCAATTCGCTCGTTTCAGAAGGACGTTCGTACAATGTTTCGATGAGACCACCGACGGCAAATATAACACGTTCTGAATTTTCGGGCCGAAAGACAGATAGTCAATTTGATGATGCGGCCGACCGCGACAGTTCAAGCGCGGCTCGACAGTTCAAACAGCTTTGGTCATCGGGGGTGGTTCTTTGGGGACACGGCCAGCATGACGGCAGCCGTCCCGGGACCACAGTCTCAGAATGCTGACCACGCATCAGGCTGACAAAACAGTTGCTAGGCGCGTCACAGTCGCGGGGCGGCAGGCGGCTCGCTTACGGGATGCAGCACTACGGGCTGCGCAATACGGGCTTATACAGTCATATGAATGAGGCGGCCAAAATAGTATTTAATATAAACTACGTTGCAACACAACACGAGATCCGTTTTATATTCGGATTCCGCTTTCTAGGGGAATTCTGAATCCCACTAGTTTTTTCACGGCCCTAACACAATTGCGCACGATTCAATAAACACCAGCGATGTTCTTAACACATTAAACCACGTTCCTATTGTCAACATAAGGTGTACGCGGGTTAGTCTAAGGGGTGTTTAAGGGCCCATGGCCCTGGTCCATGTTAATAAATAAACAACATCTCCAATACATGACACACGATACACTATACACTGTTTACACACAGAGTTCGCGGCGCACACCGGCACGCGCACTGTAGGTATGTCTTCCTCAATTTCCAGGTACCGGGTTTTGTCTTTGCTGATGGCAAAGTACCTTACTTTACCTATGTCAAATTTCGCTTCTAGAGACAAGTTGTGGCTGGGTATGTTCGTATTGAAATCTAAAACACCTCGAAGCGGTTAGGAATGGTTACAATCGGAATTGGCAGCATCACGTAGGGATTATATTTCGCTATTATCAACGAGGTATGTATCACCATATAGTATTCCTCGAGTTCGTTGGCACGGTAAGGTAGGGCTACTCCGCTGGGTGGGGTGTTTTTGATGTTCGACAAAAGTGTACGTAACTGAGCGGGTTTTGCAAATGATTGGGACAGTATGCCATGAGCCAGGAGTCTAAGTTGCAGTTGTGACTATGAGTGTTGCACTCTGGCTTGTTCAAGAATGGCTCGGGCATTTTCGGTTACTTTCGTGATCTGATTTTGCAGGGTGATGTACGTTTCAAAGTTTTGAAGCTCAGCATGTGCAAATTACGAGACCTGGTAGGTTAAATTGTTCACTAAGCTGCTAATTTGGTTGATCGCTTCGCGATTGATGTGAACTTCTGTGTTTGTCAAGTTAATTAGTGTCACATTTTCTCCCAAGACATGAATTATCTGGTCGCTGCAATTTTCTAAAGTGTTCAGATGGCTGAGAGGGGCTTCCAGGTCTGCATTAGTGGTGGTTCTGAACATGAAGGATAGCGCTTCTCTAACGAATGGTAGAACGGAACGTTTGCTTCTATTATCGTTCCTCGGGATTGCTGACTGGGCAGCTTCAAGTGTGTCGGTTAAATTTAATCTAAGTGTTTTCAGGCGATCGCTCAGCTGGGATTTCACGTCTACGGCAGAGGTACAAAAAAGTACCCTCTTACCCTCCATGGAGGGTAGCAGATGGGCCTGATAACGTGGAACTCCTTGGTAGCACAATCTTGTCGGGCACATTAACAGCCCCCATTGTGTTAAAATGGATGTTTCATTCAAATGAAGATGCTTACCAAAATTGCATGTACTAACATTGAAAAAATTGTAGCAGAGGTGGATCCCGAAATTTTCAGGGGGGCGGGCACTTGTCTGGAATAGCACCATTTCCTCGGAGAGCACCCCTACAAAGGTCCCCAAAACCACGTCTTCGGCAGAAAAATCGTTGAACGGGGTGGGGGTTGGGGTGCACTCAAGCATGCTGAAGTGGCCTTTCCGTCTTAAGCGGGCGCCTGTTCGTCTTAGGGGCAGCCTTTTCCTCTGAGAGTGTGTGTGTGTGTGTGGGGGGGGGGGGGGGCGGCTGATAAATCTCTGGAGCGGAAGGTGGACGGGTGCACTGGAGCCTTCCTGGGTGTGCGCCACCTTACCATGCGGAGGGAATACATGCCTCCAGTGCTCCCCACCCCTTGTATCCGCCTCTGATTTGAAGATATTGGGGGGGGGGGGGGATTGCGTCGTGTTTTAGTAGCAACATTCCGGGAAAGCCAAATATAATATTTTATTGTTACAGTAGGTACTTCTAAAATCTGATTGGTGCTTGGGAATGCCTGGGAAAAGCAAGCTGATCGGTACAATAGTCGAGATGGGATACCCCATTGAAAAATTGTGTTGGTCCCATTACCCTCTTGAGTCGTTTGGCCCGAATCGAGGTATATTAGGTATCCTGTGAAAAACATAAACAACGTTTTTGTTGAAGACGATTTCGTAAGATAAATCTCGATAATTTATTTTCCAGCTCATGTTTTGTAAATTTGAACGAAGTTACACTACATTTTGTATTTTTTAAGTTCCATACGACTCCATGCGTCCATACGACTTCATTGCGCCACTAAGCGGCTTTACAACAGCAATGTTCTTTCCCGTCTAGTCGCTTTTGATCTTTCCAAGTCCTTTTTTGGCTTAAACTAAACTATTCCAGTTATGGACATATATCAGACGGAATTTAATATTAATAAGAATTTATTTCAATAATTTCTTTTAGCTTTTTTACAAAAATTGATTGGTGGTGGGAAGAAAACGATGTTAGACGGAGTGTTCTTAGTATAATTTTAATAAATCATTTTATATCCCCAAACCCGTATCATGGATGATGTACGCCTGGATTGGAAACTCCGCGTCGGCGCCTTTGATCTGCGCGTATCAGCGGCACCAACCTGCCACCTAGCGGAGGGTAAGTAAAAACACCGAAACGCGAATAGTTTTAGGCGGTGGGCCTATGGGAGTTCGTGATACGCATTTTGTATTGACACTTTTTCCAATTGATTCAGCCATCCCAAGAGGATTGCATCTGCCTTTCATGATACAGAATGGATCAAGGAACCTTACAGTTCATTCCTTATTTATTTATTACGCTCCGTTCCGAAGTTGTGATGCGAAGTGAAGGCGTCTGTGAGAGGGAGCCCATTTCGCCGAAAGGGTCGGCCCACTGATGTTGATTTCTTAAAACGGTTGGAGGGGCAAAATACATGAAGCCAATAATAGGAAGACCAACAATAGGAATACGATGCCATATTAGGAAGACCATACCATAATGGGAAGACCAAAATGAATAGGGGGGGTCACATTCCATAGGCTCCCATGTTAGAAGTTGAAATTATTGCGGGTGGGGAAGGAAGCATATTTATTTTATTTTTTTAGAATAAATTTAATCCGAATTCTTGCTGCGGTGGCTTTATGAACCAGGGTTCTTTTGCTAAGCAGAGCTTGTTGCGTGAACCCCCCCCCCCCCAAAATTTTCTCAACTTTTTTTTTTTTTTGGGGGGGGGGGGTGTTGGGCGCCCCCCCCCAAACGGGCCCCCTCATTTTTTTAAAAAGTCCGGAAAACATGCACTTACTTTGAGCGGGCCCCTATGTTTGTAAAACTTCCGAAATAAAAGCACTTTCCTTTATCAGGGGCCCCGGTTCGAGGCGGGCCCCTTTTCTTTTCAAAGGGCCCTTGACCCCAGCCACAGATCCCCCCCCCCCCCCCGTCTGGGGGGGCCCCCGGGCCGGGCGCGCTCCCCCCGCCCCCGGCGCGGGGGCCCAAAATTTTTTGGGGGGCGGGCCCCCTCGGCCCCCCTGGTTGCGCTACTGCCCCACCACCCGATCCATGAATTCCAGTTCAACGGCAGAATTTAGACCGAAAGTTTAACGTGCCGTCAATGCACCGACACGGCCGCCCGGTAGCTCGTCCCCGGCCTTATCGGGCCAGCTGCCAACTGACCCTCTCAGCCGGGGGCTAAATGCGAGCGCGTGAAGCGACTCGAACCCTGCGTTGCCAGGACAGGGGAGACCAGTGCAGGCCAGCGCTCTAACCAACTGAGCTACCGGGGCGGCATTGAGGAGGCAGTTTCACCCTCAAAGATAAGAATGGGTGGTTCTGCTTTCGCCCCCACCCTCCTTGCTCTCTGGATATGTGGCTGATATTTTCCGATGGAGTGGTTTACACAACTGAATGGGAGAGTACAAACTTCGGCGTACCCACCAATCCGCAAAGAGGATTGAGTGGAAGTTCAATGGAAGGTACAAGCCCCTTCCCCCTACACCACACCACTGACAGATTTATGATTTTGCCAAGGAGGCGTCATTTCTCCGGAGGGGCGGCTCTTGGTCCAGAACATTTGGACGGGATGCACTACGATCTCCCAGAGGGCACCATTTGTTTCTGTCTGAGGAGTGCCTTTCGCCGAAAAATTCGCGGCGTGCGTTCGGACTCTCAGAGAACTGCCGTTCCCAGGTCGAGGAGCGCGTTGCGCTGAGCAATTCGAGGGAGGGGGTAGACTGGAACCTCCAAGAGAGGCGTCCTTCGGGTCATAAGGGGCTCCACTTTCGCTTTCTCCCCTTTGGATCAGCCGTTGCAACATACCCTAGCTGGCAACGTCACTACCTCTCGCCGATTCGCTACCACTTGCCAGTCGTTCGACTCAGAGGTGTTCTTTTTGATACCTTTGAGGGGAACTGTCACCTCAATGTTTGCTTAACCCACCCCCGCAATTATTTCAACTTCTAACATGGGAGCCAATATAATGTTCCCCGAATTCATTTTGGTCCGCCCATTGCCTTCATGTACTTTGCACCGCCCAATCACTTCAAGATAAAGATAAAGATAGAGAGATAAGATATAAAGATTCAAGATAAAGATCATCAAGATATCAACATCGCTGGGCGGACCCTTGGGGCGAGGTGGGCTCCCTCTTACAGATATCTTCACTTCGCACCACAACTTCTGAACGGAGCGTAATAAATCAATAAGGAAAGAACGCTAAGGTTCCCTGATCAATTATGTATCATGAAAAGCTGATGCAATCCTCCTGTGATGGCTGAATCAATTGAAAAAAACAATACGAAATGCGTACTCTGAACTCCCATAGACGCACGGCCTAAAACCGGCCGCGTTTCCGTGTTTTTACTGGAAGGGTCTAAAAAACAGACATCATCTCACAGACACCGTTTGACAGACACCATCTCGCAGACATGGCCGATCTCGGCAACCGCTGGATCGATCTTAATGAAACCTACACCAAGCGATAGCCCGTTTACCAAAAGCGTGCGGTTTGGACTTTCGTGACCTTGGGTCAGGTCAAAGGTCACTAAATTGTCGAAAAACACAAATTTGGACTTACAGACATGGCCGATCTCGGCAACCGCTGGATCGATCTTAATGAAACCTTCACCAAACGATCGGCCGTATGCCAGAGGCGTGTGGTTTGCACTTTCGTGGCCTTGGGTCAAGTTAAAGGTCACCAAATCGCCGAACAACAAAAAAAAATCATCGCAGACATGGCCGATCTCGGTAACCGCTGGCTCGATCTTAATAAAACCTTCACCAAACGATCGGCCGTGTGCCAGAGGCGTGCGGTTTGCACTTTTGTGACCCTGGGTCAAGTTAAAGGTCACCAAATAACCGAAAAAAAAAATCCTCGCAGACATGGCCAATCTCGGCAACCACTGGGTCGATCTTAATGAAACCTTCACCAAATTGTCGGCCGTGTGCCAGAGGCATGCGGTTTGCACTTTTGTGACCTTGGGTCAGGTCAAAGGTCACTAAATAACCGAAGAAAAAAAAATCATCGCAGACATGGCCGATCTCGGCAACCGCTGGGTCGGTCTTAATAAAACCTTCACCAAACGATCGGCCGTGTGCCAGAGGCGTGCGGTTTGCACATTCGTGGCCTTGGGACAAGTGAAAGGTCACCAAATCGCCGAAAAACGAAAACAAAATAATCGCAGACATGGCCGATTTCGGTAGTCGCTGGCTCGATCTTAATGAAGCCTTCACCAAACGATCGGACGTGTGCCAGAGGCGTGCGTTTTGCGCTTGCGTGGCCTTGGGTCAATTCAAAGGTCACCAGATCGCCAAAAAAAAAAAAACAAGTTCCTCGTAGACATGGCCGATCACGGCAACCGCTGAATCGATCTTAATGAAACCTTCACCAAACGATCGGCCGTATGCCAGAGGCGTGTGGTTTGCACTTTCGCGACCCTGGGTCAGGTCAAAGGTCACCAAATCGCCGAAAAACAATTTTTGGGTCACAGATATGGCCGATCTCGACAACTGGTGGCTCGATCTTAATTAAACCTTTACCAAACGATCGGCCGTGTGCCAGAGGCGTGCGGTTTGCACTTTCGTGGCCTTGGGTCAAGTTAAAGGTCACCAAATCGCCGAAAAACAAAACAAAAATCATCGCAGACATGGCCGATCTCGGTAACCGCTGGCTCGATCTTAATAAAACCTTCACCAAACGATCGGCCGTGTGCCAGAGGCGTGCGGTTTGCACTTTTGTGACCCTGGGTCAAGTTAAAGGTCACCAAATAACCGATAAAAAAATCCTCGCAGACATGGCCAATCTCGGCAACCACTGGGTCGATCTTAATGAAACCTTCACCAAATTGTCGGTCGTGTGCCAGAAGCATGCGGTGTGCACGTTTGTGACCTTGGGTCAGGTCAAAGGTCACTAAATAACCGAAAACAAAAAAATCATCGCAGACATGGCCGATCTCGGCAACCGCTGGGTCGGTCTTAATAAAACCTTCACCAAACGATCGGCCGTGTGTCAGAGGCGTGCGGTTTGCACATTCGTGGCCTTGGGACAAGTGAAAGGTCACCAAATCGCCGAAAAACGAAAACAAAATAATCGCAGACATGGCCGATTTCGGTAGCCGCTGGCTCGATCTTAATGAAGCCTTCACCAAACGATCGGACGTGTGCCAGAGGCGTGCGTTTTGCGCTTGCGTGGCCTTGGGTCAATTCAAAGGTCACCAGATCGCCAAAAACAAAAAACAAGTTCCTCGTAGACATGGCCGATCACGGCAACCGCTGGATCGATCTTAATGAAACCTTCACCAAACGATTTTCGATTATTTGGTGACCTTTGATCTTACCCAGGGTCACGAAAGTGCAAACCGCACGTCTCTGGCAGACGGCCGATCGTTAGGTGAAGGTTTCATTGAGATCGACCCAGCGCACACTGTGATAACTAGAGGGAAAAGCTGGCCATAAATCATTGCGGACAAAGTATGCTAGTTACAGGGGCGATTTTGGTCTTAATCGAAAGAGCTTCACATTTCAAACATATGGAGAAGCTTTATTGTCTTAAAGATTGCTCAACCCAGGAATTTCAGAGGTAATACCTACAAGAGTGAAGGGAACATTCCCCTCCCCTCATTTTGCTTCCGCGAAATATCTCGGGAACCAATTGAGGTAGACAGCTCAAATTGTGCACACACCTACATGAGTATCTAGTGTACCTGGTTTTAAAAGATCGACGTTCGGTTATGCATAGTGACATCATAATTACGTCATAAGCGAAGTCCATGGGCACTCATATATTGGATAATTATTCGTTAGCGTTTGCTATGCGAGCATTCTGCACTGCAAATGTGACCTAATAATTGATCCGTAGAATAGATCCAAGATCTCCTTGTCTTAAGTGGCTGAAATTATTCCAAAATACATCCCTGAGATATGACACACAGGTAAAATATGGGTCTCTGAAGGCACGTCGAGCCGTGTTCCCGTCGTTAGAAGTACCTACCTACCTAACACATGGCTGATCCACGACAAGACCCAGTCTCTCCCGGAACTGCTGCTGTAATTCTTTCCTTCTTTCTTCGACACGCATCTTGTTTTCTTCGCCAGACACTGCCCACACTTTGACCTCCAGGCGGTAAGAAATGTGGAGAAGGCACTCAAAGCATCGAATCCAGGCATGCATAGTTCAGAGACCGAGCTGGCATGCACCCTCGCGGGCAGGTCGAGCCGCGGCAGCAGACAGGTCATTTATCTGATTAGGTGTGCACCCAGAAATGGTGCATGTCATGCTGCTGCCGGTGTTGGTCAGAGCGTTCACCATCTTGCTGTGAATCATGGTGAGTTGAACATTGTACGCCACTCTGAAACTGGTACCGTCTGTTACGGCGACGAAGGTCAGCCTCAGTATACGTATCTCGGATACGTCTACTGGGTACGTCACTGCAGTTATAAATTATTCGCGAAATAGGGTGGAATATACCACTTAATGAATACTGAATCGACATCCTTCCCAAAGAAGTATCGCCATCATGCTTATTGGTGCATGTTTGTGAAGTCTGTATGCCTCGTTTCTAACTGTATCCCGTTCGCAAGCATCGTGCTTTTGCTCACCATAACGGATCTGAGATCGTGATAAAGAACATCCCGTAGGGAAATTTCAGGCGAAGAGATTACCTGTGATGCGCTATGTCATATAATGCCAGTTTATAGCATAGGTGTTTGCATCGTTATCGTTGATATCGGTATATCCAGATAAGATGCATTTCAAAACATGCAAAACGGGCACAGTCATATGTGCGCAATTATCTCAAAGCTGGGTTTGCAGGACTTACACGATTATAAATAACATTATTCCATGGCGAATTCGACATCCTGCCGCACTCGTTTCGACATCCCACACCTAACGAGAAATCATTATTTTAACGCTGCGTCACTGTCTCGTTCTTTCCGGGAGGCATCTGCTGTCTCGCGCTTGTACTGGATCCGCAACGGCCGGCAGAAGCGGATTGAAGACGGCGTGGGTTGGTCCAGACGCAAGTGCCACCCACTGTTAGTTGCAAAGGCATCAGAGTGGTACAGAACAGATTTTGTTCTGCAGCTTCATCGCCGTCTCCCATCTGTTTGTATACAACTTGCCATGTAGCTTCGTGAAATTCCCATTTGACGTGAAGCACGGCCGAAGTGCAGGTGCTGGATGATGTCGACTGCTGGTCGGTAGGTGAAGCTGAGTTCGTACGGGCGACAGACGGCAGGCATGCCACCAGCCGCTGCGTCGTATGATCCAGGAGAGCATGTAGAGAGCTGATGTATGATCCAGGAGAACTGACGTCTCGGTGAATTGCATGCTGTTGACTGCCGGATAGACCTTGGCCTCATGCACCTTTCCATAGGCAGGCAGGATGTCTGTCTTCGCCGCATCATTCGTCACTCGGCGGACCATACGGTAACCGTGCACAGACAAGTCAGCTGACACACACATTGCCACAACCCGGCCTCCTGACACGCGCTCGGGTTGGCTCACATTAGAGCTTCTGAGAGCCCGGCGAATCTTGCTGGGCCGATTTGGTTATTCCCCCACCTGTCGCAGCACGAAAGCCACGTCCTTCATGCCCTCAGCACAAGCACTTTGACTAGCAGCCTCCACGAGCTACAGATAACTGTGCTGTTGAGCAACTCTTGAGGACGCCCGACGCTGAGAACAGGCGCTGAGCTGATCGTAGATTCTACCTGGTCGCCCTCGCGCTCCCTCCACGGCTTCGTCATCAAGGCGGGTCTTAGCTTCATCATCACTCACGACGTGGTCACCACGTTTTAGGGACACGTAGAACACCTCGTCTCCCGAAAGATAAGTCGCAAACTGACTTCTGAATTTACCCTGGGATCGCTCACACTTAACCGACTTTCCTTTTAAGTTCTTGGTGATCAAGTCGGTCGCCTTTTTCGTGTCCACAATCGACGACTCAGTCGGGAGATAGTCCTAAGGGATTTTCTCCATAACCAACTGCAAACTATAAGTAAATACATGAGCATAATAGTTTCCGCGCCCAAACGCTTTTGCACTGGTTAACAAGTCCACTAATTCCTCTCTGCTGACAAGCACCTCCATTTTCACTGTACGCAAAATCCAACCACACTGACCAGACCATTACAGGCAAGGACAGCTCCCCTGCCATGGGAAACGCTCTACGCGACCTATCTCGACTTAATCGCCTCGTCAGTTAGGGGAAATGTTTTGCACAGCGATCGCTGGATCAGGCTACCCGGTCAAAACACCCCGCCGGCCGGCGCGTCGCAGCATCCGGCTGGGGCTTCCTCGTGCCGGCCACCGCATCGCACCGCGACCTGCCGGGATACAATTGATCACTACCGGTGTTAGAGCAGATAGGTGCAGCTGAAACTTACGGTACATATAGTCAAAGGATCGCTGATTTCATTGGGATTGGTCTCTGGTTGTGCGCTGTTGTACGTTTTTTTTAAACCTTAATAGAACTTGGAGGTACTAAAAACTTAACGACTGATGTAATGACTTATTTTTTAATCAGCAATATAATACTGTGGATCGTTCTATGCCTTTTTGAGTTGCTTATCGCATTGAGAATGTACTCAGCTATCATTTCATACCTCACTTGTCCAGGTTTTTAGGATGCATCTTACCTAAGCATTTGCTGATGCCATGGCGCCACGAATATGGCATAAAAAATGGTCGAGAAATGCATTTCTGGCCAGTTTTCCCTTGAGTTATCACACTGTGCAGCGGTTGCCGGGATCGGCCATGTCTGCGAGGATTGTTTTTTTTTTCGGTTATTTGGTGACCTTTGACCTGACCCAAAGTCACGAAAGTGCAAACCGCACGCCTCCGGCACACGTCCGATCGTTTGGTGAAGGTTTCATCAAGATCGAGCCAGCGGTTACCGAGATCGGCCATGTCTGCGATTATTTGTTTTGGTTTTTCGGCGATTTAGTGACCTTTGACTTGACCCAAGGCCACGAAAGTACAAACCGCACGCCTCTGGCACACCACCGATCGTTTGGTGAAGGTTTTATTAAGATCGACCCAGCGGTTGCCGAGATCGGCCATGTCTGCGAGGATTATTTTTTGGGTTTGTCGGTTATTTGGTGACCTTTGACCTGAGCCATGGTCACGAAAGTGTAATCCGCACGCCTCTGGTTCACGGCCGATCGTTTGGTGAAGGTTTTATTAAGATCGACCCAGCGGTTGCCGAGATCGGCCATGTCTGCGATGATTTCCTTTTAGTTTTTCGGTTATTTCGGATCCAGCGGTTTCCGAGATGGGCCATGTCTGTAAGTCCAAAATTGTGTTTTTTTTATCGGCAATTTGGTGACCTTTGACCTGACCCAGGTCACGAAAATCCAAACCGCACGCCTCTGGCACACGGGCTATCATCGTTTGGTATAGGTTTCATGAAGATCGAGCCAGCGGTTTCCGAGATCGGCCATGTCTGCGAGATGGTGTCTGTCAAACGGTGTATGTGAGATGGTGTCTGTTTTTTAGACCCTTCCGTTTTTACTTACCCTCCGCTAAGTGGGCTGATACGCAAACAGCTGTTGGTTTCCAATCCAGGCGTACATGATCCATGCCCGTACCACGCCATGCGGCAAGTAACAAATCAGTCGGTACACGAGCGACGAGCGTCCTACCCTTGAGCTGCGTTGTGAATCTGTATTATTTGGGTAATCTTCAAGTATTACCCCTCACACTTTCCTTATATCAACAATGCATCCGTGTCACCGTCAGCTGACTTCCAGCTGATGGTGACGTCACTCAAACTTACCGAGACAGCACGAAGAATTTCCTGCTAGGGGATGTGTACAGATGCCATTTCACGGGCGTCACCAGGACGTTCTCTCGAAGGGCTGGAGATTCAGATGCCACTTCAGGGATTCTATCAATAATTTTCCATCTGGATTGGTGCTTCAGATAGACTTCAGGATGACGGAAATTTCATTCTGGGAGGGGGGGGCAGTCGTGAAAAAGCCAATTCAGGGGCGTCACCAAGTATCGATCTCAGAGGGTGCTGCTTCAGATGGAACCTCAAAGGCGTAACCACGACATCGCTTCATTCACAGGCACCGGTTGTGGGGTGCCAATTCAGAGGCGTCACCAGCGAATTTTCGCGCCGAGGGTGTGCCTCAGGAAGCAATTCAAAGGCGTCCCCAGGTATCTGTCTGCGGCCTGCGGGATGCGATTGCGGAGGTGCCAATTCAGGGACGTAATCATGGATTTGTCTCCAGGGTACAGGTAGTTTCATCACAGGAGACGTCACTAGCGGACATGCATGGCCCTGGTTCACTCGGTAGATGGCCAACATGCATTATATACGACAGAATGCTTCTGATAAAGTATTACCCCTCAGACATACCCGTGCCCACATGGATATGAATGACACCTCACATGCTCGGTGGTGTTCTTTGAAGGTGGTATCATCACAAGCAACATCATTAGCGGACACAAAATGACCCCCACCCATTATATGATCACCATGTATTATATGCGGCAGAATGCTACTCATCAAGTGTTACCCCTCAGACATACCCGTGCTCATGCGGATATGAACGACACCATACATACTTGGCGGTGCTCTTTGAAGGTGGTAACATCACAGGCAACATCATTAGCGGACACAAAATGGCCCCAACCCGGTATATGATCACCATGCATTATGTACGGCAGCATGCTATTGAACAAGTATTGCTCCTCAGACATACGTGCCCACATGGATATGAATGACACTCCACATATTCGGTGGTGCTCCTTGAAGGTGGTATCATCACAGGCGAAGTCATTAGCGGACACACATGGCCATGGTTCACTCGGTAGGCGGGGTGGCGCCACCATCGCCAGTCGACTACGGGCGTGAGGCGCCCGCGCCATGACATTCCGTTTTGTTGGGTTGGGCACTTCGGCCTGCTCAGGCCATTTCGTGCCGTGAGTAGAATGAATGAAAATTTATGTTATGACAGTCAGTTTATAACTCTTGAAGCAAGCTGGTTTTTCGGATAAAAATAAAAAGTAGATTGATGAGGAAAGGTTGCTGATCTCCTAATAGTGTGGGTAAAGAAAAGGGGATGTTGTGTGTACGGCAGTAGTTGGTAAGTGTTTTTCTATGGTCATGGTAACGTTGACAGTGTAGGAGAATATGTGAAACTGTAAGATGAGTGTTGCATGATGGGCATGAAGGTAGTGATGAAGCAGTGTAAATATATCGATGGGTGAGAAAAATGTGACCTATGCGGAGCCGTGATATAACTTTTTCTTCTTGTCTGTTTTTTATATGATGTGGTCCAGTTTTCGATGACAGGTTTGATGAGATGTAATTGTGTGTAGTTTGTGGTTTCAGTCTATTGTTGGTTCCAAAAATGTCGAATGTTCTGTCGTATTGTTGATTTGATGGCGTCAAAATGTAGTGGGATTTCTGTGATGTGTGGTAATTGTAATAATTGTTTTGCGAAATGATCTGCTTCCTCGTTTCCTGGGATGCCACAGTGACTGGGCACCCACAGGAAACGGACCTTCATGCCCATCAGATGAAATGTTTGAAGTGCGTCATAAATAGAAATATGGCAATGGTGTGAAAAGGAAGGTGAAGAAAGAGATTGAAAGTCATGAACAGATTTTGAGTCGGAACAAATGACGACATGGCGCATGGGGTGACAAATTGAACAGTTGCGAACATAGCGAAGGGCAGTGAGAATGGCGTGCAATTCGGCGATGAAAATGGAGGTCCCGTCTGGTAAGCGATGCTGTTTTGTGTGTGTACCTGAAACAATGGCATTTCCTGTGCAATTTGCGTTTTTGGATCAGTCGGTGAAAACAAAAGGAGCATGGCGATAACGAGAACGAAACTGGTGGAATTTTTGTTTGGCGTATTCTGGACAAAGTTGTGATTTTGGAGTGGTGGTGAGATAGAAAACATGTCTTTCGGTCATCTGCCACGGTGGTGTAGTTGGTGGAGAGAGAGAGCAGTACTATGTGGAATGTTGTATTGGAGTTGTGTTGAAAATGTTTTAATGCGTGAAGCTATGGTAAGGCCGGTTCGCTTTTCGGCGGGACCTAAATATTCGTGGTGTAAATTTTGGAGAATTTGTAAAGATGCGTGTGTGGGGTGGTGTTCTCTAAATTGAATGTTTGCGGCATACCTGAGTGTTTGTTCAATTCTTCGGAGAGCTAATGGTGGAATTCCTGATTCGATTTGTAAAGAAGTAATGGGAGACGTGGTCATTGCACCGAGTGCTATGCGAATACATTTATTTTGTAAGGTGTCCAAAAGTTTCAAAGCGGAGGTACTGCCACTTGCGTAAACTACGGAGCCATATTCTATGATGGGATGAACCAAGTATTTGTATAATTGTAATAGCGTGGGACGATCGGATCCGAATGATGAAGACGCAATACAGCGAAATAAATTGAGTCTGTGAAAACATTTGGTCTGGATGTGTTTGACGTGCTGGTGCATGGAAAGCTTGCAATCGAAAATAACACCAAGAAATTTGAACGAATTTACAAAATGTATGTCAGTGTTTCCGACGTGAAGTGGTGTTTCTGGATTTGGGGTACGGAGTTGATTTGCTGAATATCATTGTGGCAGATTTTGGAGCTGAAAATGTGAAACCGTATTTGATGGACCATTGGTTTATCCGGTCAAGTGCGTTTTGGAGTCTAAATAAGCCATGTGTTTCATTTTTGTCTGTGCACCAAATTGCGCTGTGATCTGCAAAAAGGGAGTATGTATCTGAGGTGGCATGTCGGTGAAAATATCGTTAATGATGATGTTGAATAATACTGGTGATAAACAGCTTTCCTGTGGTAATCCATTTTTCATGAAATGTAACTCGGAAATCGCTGACCTGCACCGGAGATGAAAATGACGGGAACCAGACAAGAATCCTATCAAATAATGAGTTAAATTTCCTTTGACGCCGAAGTGAAGAAGTTTGGAAATTAATGCCGGTTTGTATACCATATCATACGCTTTGCTAATGTTTAAAAATACTGCGATGGTGTGTTCATGTTTTTTATAACCAAGGCGGATGTTGGTTTCTAATCGATTGAGATGATCTACTGTGCTGTGGCCATGACGAAAGCCGCATTGAATTGGAGATAACAGATAATTTGTTTCTAAGTACCAGGTCAGTCTTTTTACAATCATACGTTCGAAAAGTTTTCCTAGACAACTGGTGAGAGCGATGGGTCGAAAATTGTTGGTGTTGCTGTGGTTTTTGCCGGGTTTTGGTATAGGAATGATGGGGGCTTCCTTCCAGGTTTCGGGGAAAGTATGGCCAGACCATAATGCATTAAATGTTTGTAAGATGCAATGTTTTGTGTCGTTGGATAAATGTCTGAAAAAGGAATAATGTAAATTGTCGGGACCTACAGAAGTATTACCGGCGGAGGAAATTGCAGTATCCAGTTCTGAAACTTGAAAAGGGATATTGTATGTTTCAGTGTTGTCCGAATCGAATTGTGCCAAATCGGTGTGAAATGTGTCGTGCATTTTGTAAAAAATTCCGGTCTGTAGTTGTTGTCAGAGCTATTGTGAGCCATGGTGTCCGCTATTGTATTTACTATTGTTTGTGGGTCTGTAATTGTGGTGTTCTGAATTGTGAGGGCCGGGAGTGATTTAAATGGAGTGCGTCCTGATAATCGGCGGATAAACTGCGAGATTATGCTTAAAGGTGTTTGAGAGGTGAGTTGCTGTAAATATAATGACCATGAACGGCGACGAGCTTCGCGAATGATGCGGCGTGTCTTCGCACGTTCATAATTACGGTTGACTAAATTTTGTTGGTCGGGATGGCGTAAATACTTTCTAAATGCTATTTTTATTGCGGATATTGCTCGGGAAACTTCTATCGACCACCAGGGGACTGGTGTTCTTTTTGTGAAAGGTTTTGTTAGTGGAATAGCGGTGGAAGCTGCTTCGAAAAGTGTTTTTGTAGCTTGGTTGATGTTTTCAACGGGGGAAATGTTGGGGTTGTATTGAATATGTGAAAGTTCCTGAAAAGTTGTCCAATCGGCCTTCGAAATTTTCCAGCGAGGGATAAAACTGGGTGTTGTATCTGCCGCAGTTGAAAATGTGGGTGTTAGTTTGATGGGGTAGTGATCGCTGTCATGAATATCAGTGTCTATGGTCCAATAATAATCATTGGCCAGAGCCGGAGAGCATATTGATAAATCAATAGCTGTTTCTGTATTATGTCCAAGTGGAAAAAAAGTTGGTTTTCCGGTGTTCAGTAATACTAAATTATGTCGGTCTAAAATGTGTACAATGATGCGGCCACGAGTGTCTGGAATGTCTGTAAGTGTGCGTGTTCTATCCCACGCTGGGCTATGGGCATGAAAATCGCCAAGTAATATGAAAGGATTCTTGAATTGTGTTATGAGGTTGTCTAATTGTATCAAAATGTTTGTATTATCTGTTTGTGGTGGAATATAAATGGAACATACATACACATTCCTACCATGCAAACGTAAAGTACAAGCTACTGCATGTAAAGGTGAATTTAGTGTAATTTGTGTATGTGTAAAATCATTGTTGATGTAAAGTGCTGTACCGCCACTGCGGCGTGGTCCATTGACCTCGTCGTGACGGTATGGCAAATAATTGTAAACATTTAAATTATATGTATCGGTGGGTAAGAACCAGGTTTCCTGAAGTGCAATGAGAATATGTGTGAGAATACTGAAAAATGTTTTCATTTCGGCCCATCTAGATATTAATCTACGGCAATTCCATTGTAAAAATGCAGACATTGGGAGAAGAAATATTATTGTTTGTGTGAATCTTTCGGTGCGTGCCCGCTCCATGTGCGGAGGTCCGGCGGGCGTGTAGTTTGAGGTCGGACGGCTGCACCCAGGCCGTCCGGCTGGTCGGTTACCTTGGCGGCCGGCTCACGGCGGCCGGCCACTGCCGCGGGGGTTGCCCGCCGGCTGGGAGTCGGTCGGGTCACGTGGTCGCCGGCCGGCACCGGGCGCGCCGGGCTCGGTCGGCGGGCCACTGAAGTGGCGCGCATCTCCCCGGCAGCCGAATGGCTGCGGGGTTTGGCATTCCTTGCAGAATTCGTTGGAGGCTGTTTGGTCGGAATGGTCTGTGTGTTTTGAGCCAGGGTGGTTTGTGTAGGTGTGGTGAGTGGTGCAAGTTTTTTTAGTGGAGCTAAACCGGGAATCATGTCAGTTTGAATCGAGGTAGAAGTAGTGTTGACGCGACATGTGGGGGGAGCAACGGTGGCCGCCTGGGCATAAGTTTTTGTTTACGGGGAGGTGGCTTTGACAGACCGTCGGGCCTGGGGGTATGACACCCCGGTCGTGACCTTGACAGCGCAGACCTCCTTCTCCTTGCGCCAAACTGGGCAGAGGGGTGATGTGGTCAGGTGATCGGATGTGTTGCAGTTGAGGCAGTGGGCAGGTTTGGAGCAAGTGGATTCGGGGTCAGGTGGTTCGCCGCACTTTGGGCAGCGGGCTGTTTGGCGACAAGTCTTACCACCATGCCCAAAGCGCTGGCAATTCAAACAGCGGAGAGGATTGGGAATAAAGACACGAACTTGGAATCGGATGTAGCCGGCGAGGAGGGTCTTGGGAAGAGTGGTAGAATTGAAGGTAAGGACAAGGAGGCTCGTATCACGTTTCTGGCCGTCTTTAAAGGAAGTGATGCGTCGGACGTGGGTCACCCCCTCCAGCCTGAGTTCCGCCTGGATATCTTCCTCAGACATGAAGCGGAGCTCCGGCGCGAAGACGGTGCCCTTGGTGGTGTTGCGGTTGGAGTGGAGAGTGATGGTGACGGATTTTCCACGAAATGTGGTGGTGCGGAGGTGGGCTTTGGTTTGGGCTCGGGATTGGGTTTTAATGACCAAGGTTCCGTTCGCAGGGGCTTCAACGTCGGGATTGGCTAGGGAGCAGATGGCAAGGAGTTGTTTAGTCGGCCAGAAAACGTTGATACGGCGAAAGGAAACGGACTCCTCGACAGGCTTGACTACTATGAAAGAGCCAGCACTGTCGAGGTAGGGTTCGATGGGATCAGGTTGGGATGGCGTGGTCTGGTTAGGGCGTGGGTCTGTGGCGTGGAGAGTGATGGTGTGGTCGGAATTGCAAGGCTAGGTCTTGGTACGAGCGGGGATCGGTGAGGAACAAAGGGCTTCCAATGTCGTCGTCCAAAGGAATTGGCGAGCAGGGGTCGGTATCTTTTTTTTGCGTTTTTCCTCATCGCGGGGAAAAAAACCTACCTAATGAAATATAAATAAACAAGAACACGCAGAAACACAGGGAACGGAAATACGATGAGAGGAAAAACAAATCCACGCGTGGTGACGGGTGTCACCCCAAGAAATGAACGAAAAGAGCGACGGGTGTCGCCCCAGGAAAATGAAAAATGGAACTGCGGCGACGGGCAGTCAATCGCGCCAAAACTGGCATGGCGGAGTGGTCAATTGCTCTGGTGATATATGAGCGTATAGCGCATTGAATACTCCATGGCGCCATGACAGTCGCCGGTCTAGCTATTTATAGGTCAATGGTGCATGCCTTTCCTTATTTTGTGGAGGAGTAAAGTGAAACTAAACCATTTAGACATCAGGGAGCTGTCCCCAACCCAGACCCTCGCCTTCAGCACCTAAAATATCACGCAAACTAACGTAAAATTCCTTAACGTGAATGTCCACTTGCCTGCACCTTGATCACAAACGCTCGCTTTATAGACAGACATGTAACGTACTCGCTTTAAAGGCGGCGCAAATGACCTTTATGGTCCGGCACGCCTAAAAAAATAACTCCCCCCTCCCCCCATACATTTCCCATTGAATAGGGCCCCGAATCTTATACGTTTGTAAGCACAATTTAGATGCGTTTGGTACAAACAAGATTGTTGGCACTGATACTCACTGGTCTTGATCACTATTCCTTGTCTGGATGCGAACAGGATTGCCGCATCACCTTAGCATTTACACGTGTAATCTGCGTAATCATTTCTTCATTATTGGTAGCTGGAGTAGCAGTAGCAGTAGCAGCAATATTACTTTTTTTTTTCAAGGAAATGCCAATTCAAGGAAATGCCTTGAAGAGGACCTGTTCTTACACCAGTTTGTAACGGAACCAACTAGGCAGGGCTCATTCCTGAACCTTGTCTTCTCGGATTTAAGTGATTTAGTTCAAGACTTGACTGTAGGAGAAACTCTGAGAAGAAGTGACCATAACATAGTGAGATTCAAGGCACAAGTAGCAGGGACAATTAAGGATAAGTTGGCAAAGGTTCCACATTTTAACAGGGCAGACTTTGACTGCATGAGAGCGGCTTTAAGTGCCATAAAATGGGAAGAAGGATTATCTGATTTATATGCCTGTGAAATGTGGGAAAAGTTCAAATTTTACTTGAGGGAAATTCAGATTAGACATGGCCCACAAAAGCAAAGGCGCAAAATAAGGGTAGGAAAGCCAGCATGGTTTACACCAGATTTGATGAAAGCAATTAAGGCTAAGAAAGATGCATTTATAGTATTTAAGGAAGCTTCAAATATCGTAAATCTAATGTCGTATAAAAAAAAGCTAGAGATGCTGTGAAGCAGAAAACCAGAGCAGCAATGCGAGCAAAATAATTGGAATTGGCTTGGAACTGTAATGGGGGACAGTAAAAAGTTCTTTAGTTTCTACAAGCTAAGTAAAGTTTCAAGCACCATTGGTCCACTGGAAATAAATGGGATTATGTTGAGTGAGGATGGTGAGATGGTTGAGGAGCTGAGCAAACAGTTTAAATCAGTGTTTACATTGGAGGATGTCACTAACCTGCCAACCGTGAACCACAGTTCAGTGACAGGTGATCAGATACACGATGTTGATTTAATTGATAGTGATGTTGTTTTGAATTATATCAGGAAAATAAAGCCAAACAAGGCAGCAGGACCTGATGGAATTTATGCTAGGGTATTGCGGGAAGCTGAAAAGGAACTGGCAATTCCACTTAGTATAATACTTTGTAGATCAGTTTCACAAAATGAAATTCCAACGGATTGGAAAAGGGCAAATGTAGTTCCTATTTTCAAGAAAGGAGAAAGAGGGAAAGTTGAAAACTATAGGCCAGTAGTAAGTCTCACATCCTTCGCCCGCGACCAATCGGCGTGAGAGATTGGCGACGCTATATGACTCAACGGTCGACGTGTCGTAAAAACCAATAACTAACCAACCAACCTAGTCTGCAAGGTACTCGAATCAATTATCAAGGATATAATAGTTAGTTTTCTGGAAGGAAACAGATTGATTCAAGGTACTCAACATGGATTTAGAAAAGGGCGATCGTGTCTCACAAAACTCTTGGATTTTTTTAATTTTGCTACAGAACAATTTGATCAGGGAAATCAGGTTGATGTAGCATATCTTGACTTTAGTAAGGCCTTTGACAAGGTACCCCATAAACGGTTAATGATGCAACTTCAGGTCAATGGTATTGCAGGTACCATCCTAAAATGGATAGAGTTGTGGCTTTCAGACAGACAGCGGAGAGTGATACTAAATGGTACAAAGTCATCATGGCAAAATGTTCTTAGTGGAGTCCCCCAGGGGTCAGTACTGGGGCCACTATTGTTCATTATATTTGTAAATAACATTGAATGTGGCCTAAGCAGTAAGGTTTTGAAATTTGCGGATGATTTGAAGGTCTTTACGGGCAATAACAGGGCACAATGAGCAGGTTTTGCTGCAGAAAGACTTAGACGAGCTTGTGAAGTGGTCCGAAAAATGGCAAATGAAGTTTAATTTTGATAAGTGCAAAGTCATGCATGTAGATAGGCAGCATATGAACGCGCCATACTTGATGGGTGGCCAAGTACTATCTGTGACTGAGCAGGAGAAGGACTTAGGTGTTATTTTGAACACAAAATTGGGGGCATCAGAACAGACCAAAGAAGCCAGGAAGAAGGCACTAAGAATGCTTGGGGCAATACAGAGGAATGTGTCATACAAAAGTGAGGAGGTCATCAGGAAGCTTTACTGTGCATATGTCAGGCCACATTTAGAATACTGTGTCCAAGCTTGGTCCCCTAGTTATGAGAAAGATTGTTGGCTTTTAGAGAGAGTACAAAAGAGGGCAACACAAATGGTTAAAGGTATAGGCAACCTGGCATATGAGGAAAGATTGAAGAAATGTAATATGTTTTCACTTAGATATAGAAGGCTGAGAGGAGATCTCATGGAGTTTTTTAAATTTGTTCATGGTCAGGAACAGGGATATCTCAGGGAAATGTTTGAATTTAACAGAAATGATGCAAGTAGAGGTCATCAATTCAAAATTAAAGTCAATCACAGCAGGACAAGGTTAAGACAGTCTTTCTTCACCAACAGGGTAGTAGAACAATGGAACCAGCTGCCAGAAACCATTGTCAGTAGCAACACACTGAACATCTTTAAAAACAGCATAGACAATCATTATAAGAATTGTTTTTCTGTATTCCAGGGAGGGTTGATCGACGGATTTGGTGGGCAACTGGTTCAGTGTCCAGATTGCAACCAAGAAGGGTCCTTGTGGCTCATAGTTGCACTGATCTTCTATGTCTTTATGTCTTTATGACCTTGCCCTGAGATCAAAACACGGTGGGGATGGTGGATGCGCCTCGCTTCCAAATTCCTGAAATTTGGCATCACGCCTCGGGCGTTGCATGAGAAAGCAACCTAAAAATAAATCTTCTTGTTCCATCCAAAATCCGTGGCGATACCTATGAGCCAAAACCTAGCACCAGGTACGTGAGCGATGGTACCAGGGTGTGAACGAACTGTGACGAGGTTGGACAAGACCTTGAACTTTGTTTGATTGACAAGGATTCCAACAACTGCAATGGGTGGGGATCGGCGAAGCTGAGCGGGCTCTGATGAGTCGAAGGAAAAATTATTCAGATAGACGTGAGCTTTCGTTTCTGCCCTTCTAACGTCCTTCTATGCCTCCATTCACGCCCTATTCTTCATTCACGCCCCCAACCAGCGGGAAAAAGTCGGACATAAATGTTGTCGTAAATGGTGAACATAACGTCTCCTTTTTAACGAACCTGATGCGACATATGACATTTAGTAAAGCCACTTATCAAACAAGTATTGGTTGTAAAGCGCATTTGAATAGCATTAAACAGCCCGCTAAACCACACACTATCCTTGCATCGGCCCGTTGGCGCGGTAACAACTGGTAATTCGACATGCTCTCTGACTGTCACTGACTGCCTGCAGATCAATGGCGAGTGATGCCGGAACACCATCTTGCCAGGCTCTACGCTGAGAAGACTAACATGATGCATCTGCGTAGACACTCAAGCTACGGACACCCCAGACACAGCAGCTTCCTCCACCGCAGATGCACGTCAAGCTGCACCTGTCAATCAACTCTGTAATGGACACGAATGGTGTGTCCACAGCACGTGGCGTTCGGGCTAAGCCAGTCACAGCACACTCACAACGCTACCCAAGGCGCGTCTGTGGCGAACACTACACCTGCCAGTATGGCACCGGCAGGTCACGTGCCTGCACGCGTGCATCGCATCGAAATGTCACGCAGCCAGCGTGCCGTGTCACTCACTGTCGCCAAGTCGACATGCTGGCGCCGCCGGCCGCCGTCGCTCACTTGTTCTGCTTGGACGAGAACAGCGTGAGCACGCAGTGTTTGAGGCTCTCCTGCGACTTAATCCGCACGCACGGCTTCCAGTTGGCCGGCGTGTACGAGTACGGACACGGGATGTCGCGGTCCTGCACGCGCGCCCAGATGCTCGCCATGTCCTTGGTGGCGATCTGGTGCACGCCCACCAACATGCGGAACAGGCACGTGTCCGTGCTGGGCACGTTGTAGGTGAAAAACTCGGGCGCGCGCTCGCGCCGCACCCCGGCCAGCTTGGCGCCGATGCCGGTGACGACGACGTCCTCGATGAAGAAGTAGGGCCGCTCGTGCACGCGCTGGTGGATGGTGCGCACGCTGTCGCCGCTGACCAGGTACAGCGGGCCGCCCGTGTAGCGCGGGTACTTGGTCTTGTCCCAGACCTTGGGGCTGGCGTAGTAGCGCGACGCCGGGTCGCGGTCCGGCATCGGCGAGTACACCACATTGCCGAAGATGACGCGCCGCTCGGTGCGGTGCTGCTCGATGAACGTGATCAGGTTGGCCACGTTGATGAACACGTCGTCGTCGACCTTGAGCAGGAACAGCGCCGCCGGGCAGAACTGGTCGAACCAGCTGAACGAGGCGAGCGTCTTCAGCGTCAGGTTGTTGTAGTGGTCGACGAAGTTGGCCTGCACGATGTCGCCGTACAGCGAGTGCTCGTAGTCGATGTTCTTCTGTGTGTCCGAGTCGTTGGGCCGCGCCAGCATGAAGCCCAGCACGATGTCGTCGCGCAAGGTTGCCGGCCGCGCCCACGTGTGGCGCAGCACTGAGCGCGTGTTGGCGTTCGCCGGGGCGCTCTGCACCATAATCACCACCTTGACGTCGCGGCCCTCGTCGGGGCACAGCTCGGCGTTGGGGATTCGAAAGCCCGGCTCGTTGTAGTCCTTCACCAGGATGGTGGAGTCCTTTCTACGTTCGATGTAGTTCGGCCCTGCAGGAAGTTCGGACGCCGATGTTGGCCAAGATGCGTGTGTTTGGTCTATTGTGGGATACACAACGTCATCTGTACTGCCTACACCCCACGGATGGACTCAATAAGCCAATGGTCATTCAAGGTCAAATGTACCCGGATACCATTGAGCGATTTTAGGACGCATATATAATATCGTCACGATCCCATACAACCTTTGTTAGAGATATCACATACAATCAATATGAAGACGTAAAACATTTTACATTCGTCGATACATTCATGCATAGACACACATATATGCATACATACATCGATACACCCATACATACATGTATATCCACCAACCTGTCACCACCATACAGTGCGATCCACTAACCGTCCCTCACCAGATGGTCATCAGCAAACAGTGTGCTCCACTAAACGCTCACCACCAGGCAGTGTGGTGTACTGGCCGGTCACCACCAGGCAGTGTGGTGTACTGACCGGTCACCACCAGACAGTGTGGTGTACTGACCGGTCACCACCAGACGGTGTGCTCCACTAACCGGTCACCACCAGACAGTGTGCTCCACTAACCGGTCACCACCAGACAGTGTGCTCCACTAACCGGTCACCACCAGACAGTGTGCTTCACTAACCGGTCACCACCAGACAGTGTGGTGTACTGACCGGTCACCACCCGACCATCACCACCAGATGGTGTGCTCTATTGACCGGTCAACACCCGACCATCACCACCACCACCAGACAGTGTGCTCCACTAACCGGTCACAACCAGACGATCACCACCAGGCAGTGTGCTGTACTGACCGGTCACCACCAAACGATCACCACCAGGCAGCGTAGTGTACTGACCGGTCACCACCCGACCATCACCACCAGGCAGCGTGGTGTACTGACCGGTCACCACCCGACCATCACCACCACCACCAGCCAGTGTGCCCCACTAACCGGTCACCACCAGTCGCGCCTGCAGCCGCTCCCACGGGTGCGACGACAGCTGGCACTCGTACACTCCGGAATCCTCCACCGACACGTTACGCAGCCGCAGGCTCCAGGTCTGCGAAATCGAAGCACGGCCACGTTCAACTTACGGTAATTAGGTGCACAAGCGAACGGAAACAGTCGTGCTTTCAGTGGGTATCCATCACACCATCAGTCTGGGCACCAAATGCTGAGCAGCACGAACCTCGTCCATGCCTGGATCAGTCACAGACACACATTCGGATTTCTCATGGTGACTGAGAAGTGCTGGTAGTACAAACCTATCAAAATCATACAACGGAGCATTGCTGAATCACGATTCTTCTCAAATGAACCATTGGTGGACATGGGAGCGCCAATGGATGTCAATGGTGGGGGACGGGGACGGCGGGGGGCGCTCCCCGAAGTTATTTAACCCGCTCTGTCTCGTAGGGGGGGGATTTTAGACCCCCAAAGGCTTTCCACGGATGGGGAAACAAATGGCGCTGTAGCGTGCAGAAATTTAGCGTACCTTTTCCACATCAATTTTGCATGTTGTGTGAATTTTTTTTTAGTCAGGCCATTTACAGTTAGCGTGTTAGTCAACGTCAAGTGAAGTCACCTCAAAAAAGTCAAATCAGTCGCTACGCTTCAACTCGTAAAGACATTTGAATGAAACATTCAGCGTTTGTTTTTATTTAGGCATGCAACAAAACACAGATGAAGTTTTTATTTTTGTTTCGGATGACTTATTAGTTTTGTATATTTGCCAATTGGGGCTGAAATCGACGATTCTGGGCAAAGTAGGCACTTTTATGAGGGCAAGTTGACTTAAAACGACGTTTTCCGGTCCACTCCACCCATTAGAAAAGTAAAAATTTACGAAAATTGAAAACGTATATTTTGAAAACTGCCCAATTTTAAAATGCTGAATTTTGGGTGGGCGAACATTTTGAGGACATGATCGATTTCGCATTCCTTTTCTGATCACCAATAATTCTTGTTTTAAAAATATCCCCAAAAGGAACTTCCCAGACACAAAAACATGGCAATCGTGAACCAATAGACGTCACTTTTCTGATGGTGCAATTTGGGGGTGGTTTCTGGCCCTATTCGTAGGGCAAGAATGACAATGACGAAACTTAGAATGACCTTTCAAATGACAAAACTTTCGTTTCCATGCAACCTTTGGTTTGGAGATTAGAGAGGGTATAATAGGACCCCCCCCGGAGACGGGGTGTGAGGATCTGACCGGAAAGACGGCGCGGACTAAATTTAGCATTACTTCTATGCATAGGAGTAATTGCCATAGCTATGTCGTTGCACGGAAAATGTCGACCTAAAACTCTCGTCCCCCCCCCCCGCTCCTATACGAGATGCATGCCGACGCTCGTGTGAGTGTCCTGACGTCGGTAATGAAGTCGAAGTCGGCCGACACCCTGCCGTCTTGCGTGAACGCGCTGCTCTGCACAGTCAGTAGACGCCGGGTCGGCTTGTAGATCCAAGACACCTGGAAACACGTGCAAACGACACTGTTGCTTTGACGGAGTCGGCACCATAAGTCACCCCGAGGATGACAGCTGCTAGAGGGTGCACGTGCGCCCAGCCATGTGTCAGTGCAGCACCCTTTTCTGATCACAGCTCCTGGTCGAGGTTGAACCCACGTCTAGGCGCGATGGGAATGCATGATGCACCCACAATTTTACAAACCTGGCATTCATCCGCTTTCGATTCGCTCGATTCGCTCAACCTAATCCAACAGATCCGAAAATGTATCTAATTGTTCAGCAAAGTGCATAACTCTCCCATGGCTACCATAGTTGTATGACTCTCCCATGGCTACCATAGTTGTATGCATGTAACGTCTGATCCACATCGAAGCATATTGCTAAAATGGAACGCTGAGAATACTCGATGCGTACATGAATGAAAGATGGCGGTAAAGATTGTATGACATGTATACAAATCACATTCATTGGTACAAAAAGTGCAATGTGCAAGACAATGCTGATGTATGTACCAGGCTTGTTCGGCCTGACAGTCGGATCTGATGGTGAACACCGGACGCGCAGCAAATAAGGGGAGCAACAAAAAAAAACTAGAAACACAAATTTTGAGACTTTCACCATGCAAGACCAGGTTTTTTTTCGATCGGGCCCCGTTTAGGAAAATCATAGCTGCGCACCTGGTGACCACGATCAGTGTAAGTCGACACGTGCAGCATGAGCCGACAACGGTGCCAGGGAGACCGACCTTGTTCTTATTCGGTGAGCGGATCTGACACAGCATGCTGACGTCATCGCCCTCGTTGGCCAGCGTTTTGGTGTTGTTGCGCGAGATGAAGAGCGTGCCGACTGACGACGGCGAATCGCACAGCTCGTCCACCGGGTGGCATATCTCCTCTGGGAGCCGTGACACCGGGTTATTCCGACCATCCGGACGGCGGCCGCACGCCGCCCGCTCCTTGGCACGCATGGGCCGGGCAGCATACATATCTCATCTGGGAGCGACGACGTCCCGTTATTCTGACTGCTCGGACGGCGGCGGCCGCTGCCGGCCGGCCGCCGCCTGACACCCATCGGCCCGGCAGCGTACACACCGTGCTACACAGTCAGCTAACCGAACTGGGTAACGATTAAAGCCGCAATACTGAACACAAGTGCAGCACCATCGCATCAGCCGTCAGCCTGTCTCGGCTATTCCCTGTTTTCTTCTGTTTGTCTACCTCATTTAATCCAATCTCCTCAGTTTGTTATCTCATCGACTGGGTACGTATACAAATGTTCGAAGTGAATGTGATTTGATAGCTAGCCAGCACTACAACTGCATGCAAATTGCATATTTTATTTTAATCCAAATGTTTGCTAGAGTTGCTTGTGACCCTGTGCTAAGCAGAGCGTGTTGCGTGCAACCAGACTATACCGCCCAACGTGGTCACTCCAGCAATAATTCCACAGCAGAATTGGCACCGATAGTTAGGCGTGCCGCTGATGCCCCACACGACCGCCCGTCGCCGTGTCCCCGGCAACAGAGGGGGGGGGGGGGGCTGCCTGACACGGCCACCCCGTCGCCGTGTCCCCGACTTGACCACTTCCATCCGACTCTCTCAGCCATATGCGAGCGTTTTTAGCCATCGAACCCTGTTTTGAGAACGAGAGAGGACGGTGTACTCCGGGGCCGGGAGAAGAGGAAGGGGGGGGGGGGGGGTGTCCTTAGAGGCGTGCCGGGCCACAAAGGTCATGTGCGCCGCGAGCTGGTTTTGCAGGCAGTCAGAGCAAGTGTACATTTAAGTTAAAGGAGTTTTGTGCCATAGTGTGTGATGGTAACTTGCTGAAGGCAGAAGGACCGTCGGTTGGGCGGCTTGGACGGTTTTCGATCGAACTTAGTGTACTTTATACTCCTCGCAAGGTATTTGGTGTTTGGCGTGGGGGTGGGGGTGGGGGAGGGTTGGCAAGAAAGTTTATTTTTCCAGGATGCCGGCAGTAGCCTACACTCCGGGGCCCTAACCAACTGAGCTGTTGGGGTGGCTTTCTGATCCATACCTGCATAAGGCGTCATAATGGACGCTGGACGATCGAGGACAAGATATTGGTGACGGGGCATCCCTGCTGCCGGCACAGGATCTCGCACCGTACCACAAGGAACTGATGAGCCGGCCGCAATGAACCGGCCGCAACTGCACTCTCATGGCACCTTATGGCCGGCGCCATTACTCGATATTTCCCCAGCCCCACGGTTGCCTTACTGGACAATAAATCAAATAGTATGAATAAATTAGCATGCATGTATTGAGCAAACTGGAACAAACGTACCATGTGCCGCACAAGCATGGTTGTCGCCATGGTGGGATCGGGGGCGCATCACCCCAACTTGATGAAATTCCCCATTGCGTTGCACGGAAAAATCGACATAAAATCCGCCATAACCCGCCTCCCCATCCAAATCCGTGGCGACGCCAATGTGCACAAACATGTTTGCTTTAGTTCCTCACCCTCCCGCCATAAGCAAAATTTTTGTCCCGAGCCTTTTTATTTAGGGAAGAAACTGACGAAACGGGATATGAAATGTCCAATTTCACCTACCCCCTCTAGCAAAGTCAATTTCAGTTGCTTTAGTGAACATTCACGTCTTGTGTTATCTCATAGATTGATTCGTCGTATGGTGAACATTGAGCATCTCAACCATGTTTATCAAGAGCCTTTTTGCCGAAAAAAAAACTTGAAAACGGGATGAATAACGCACGCGGGACAAATAGAGCCAACCTCCGGAAGAAGTGATGCGATTAAGGGAGAACTCAGACAGCAATTGACCGAAAGGCAGGTATCGAATGGGCATATCACCAGTAATGAAAAAGTTCAATCTTGATAGTAAATTTGTAAGTACCGGTTTTAAAAGGTGTGCTTTTTAGCTCACGACTTCCACTATAAAATGTTGAAAACGCTGCTGGGTATGATGGACAATACACAAAGAAGCAAATAAGTGCATATGGAAATCGTTATCTAGAGGTCAAAGAGATTAAGGTGAAGTGTTGAGATCAGGCCTGGTAAGTTCAATGGGCATTTGTGTGTCGTATTAAAGAGATTCTAGTCACGAGAGTCACGAAACCGTCCAGATCTGGCTTGATCAAAACTTGGCGTTACGGACCCAATTCACAAAGAGAAACATATTCAGCAACACCTACGCACGGGGTGGGAGTGGAGGTTATTTTTATCTCGCCGATGACCTTCTGAGGCATCACTTGAAACATCCATGCTATCGCTTTGAAATTTGACACACCTGTTTGATGATTTGTATACATTGTGTCAAAAATTCCTTCCTATGCCACTTCCTAATGCCACAAAGAGCGGGTGAGTCGACTCACGACTTTGTCTTTATACTTTGTATGCACTTTGAACATGTTTCATAAGCAAACCATACAAGATACAAGGGCCAAACACGTATGCATAGGCACATGGTCAACGTAAAATGTACAGATAAAAATGTGACCTCAAGTCACGTCTCTAGGTGAACGAAGGCTTAAACTATAAAAAAAAGAAGTTATCTACCGAGCATTTGTACCGATAAGCATCAAAAGGAACCCGTCATTTCATAAGCGTTCAGTATGTCCGGTATGGCATGGCCAGCAAGGCCCCGAGAACGTCCAGGCTAACCAAACGTCCGACCGACCCTAGCCGGCTCAGTTCCGCTCTCTTTCGCCAGATGGCAGACGCCTCGTCTGGACAGAGCATGCACGGACGCGGCACACAAGAGAAAAACAGAAAGTACCCGGTCACGAGAACGGCGACCGATTTCAAGCGTCTTCGATACACCCCGCAGCTGGTAAGCAGCACACGACGCGGAGGGAGCGGAAACGGCGCGCCGCGGCCAGCAGAGCGCACAGCGCATAGCGCACACTGCATTGTAACCCGTCACACACAGTAGACGGCTTCACGGACGCAGCGTTTCAGCCGTCACGATTACGGCCCGCAACGTTCCATTGCGTATCATACTTCCAAAAGTTCCCAACTTCCAACGTTCATAATTTCCAAATTGGAAGTTACCTTCCAAGAATTGGAAGTTGATCTTCAAAGCAGTCTGGATAGGATGCGTTCATATTGTCTAAAGTGCATTATTTCCAAGTTGGAAGGTAGCTTCCAAATTGGACGTGATCTTCCAAACTGGAAGTTTATCTCCAAAACTTGGAAGTTAGCTTCAACACTGTAAGACAACTTCCAAAAATTGGAAGTGGACTTCCAAAATGGCCTGGATAGGAATCAAGCAAGCAAAAGCTAACCAAGCATAACCTAACCTAACTAAACTTAACCTAACCTAACCTAACTTAACTTAATTTAACCTAACCTTCCGACTTTTGGAAGTTCACTTCAAGTTTTTTGTAAGTTACCTTCCAATTTGGCAGCTAACTTCCAAGTTTTCGAAGTTAACTTCAAACTTGAAAATTATGAACTTTGAAAAATATGAACGCCTATCCGGGCTTCTTTGGAAGTTAACTTCCAATTGGGAAACTATGAACGTTTGAAATTGTGAACTTTGAAAATATGAACGCCTTCCCAACGGTCACTGTGGTGGACAGAAACAATGCAGCCAATAAACTGTTATAATTTAGTAACTTCGCTAGTCAGGGCGATCGCCTCAGCCGAAGAGCAGGTGACACGTAGCGCACCTTGACCCTGCCCTTAGATACAAGCACCCACCTTCGCTCGCTGCCAGCCTCTACCAAATACCTTTCCAGTTATGCATACCGCTACCTTCCGTCGGCGCACAATTCACATCTCACAGACGGCAAGGGCCTCCAGACTCTATGGTTCAACGGCGTGTGTATCTTTTGCAAAATATCGCTGGGAAGGTGCTAGTTGAAGTACCAGCAAAAGTCGCCATGTCCTTCAATGACGGTTTTCCCTCTTTTTGTATGCGATTTTTTTGCCTCTAGCTATTTGCAGATGTGCATCGAGAAATACAATATTGGTATGTTGTCGTGCTTTCTCTTATTGTACCAGATGAAATGTTTCCCCACTATGATTACCGTATGTATATACTTGAAGGCTATGGTATCATTATGCAAAACAGAAGGATCACATTTTGGTACGCAATTTGCCGTAGCTCAAGGAATCTTTCCCTGCCTCTCTAAAAGTAATGGTGGTGGTAGTGGTTGTTGGTTTTAACGACACGTCGACCGTTGACTCATGTGGCGTCGCCAATCTCTCACGCCGATTGGTCGCGGGCGAAGAGTAGCGACAGGTGAGACTCGAACCTACAAACTTTCGATTGTGAGACGGACAACTTACCCCTAGACTACTCGTCCGCTCTAAAAGTAATGCATTTTGGAACACTGCCATTACATATGTTGCATAATTTCAGTACGATGACAGCTTGCATATTTTTCACTTTCTACGATGTTGCATAAGAACAGGAGCCTGCTAGTAGAGAGTATTTTTTTAATGTATCTATAATTTATGCATCAAAAAGCTACGTCGTCTGTCATAGAATGCAATAACTTATAATTGAATTGAATTGGTGGCTGAAATATTACATTAATACATACATGAATTGGAATCTATAACCATTGCTCATTCTTAGAAGAAGAAAAACGATTAATAACATCAAACATATCAGTATATATTCGGGTTGTCTCTTCTCCAATCGAACTGACTGCTTGTCATTAAAATGTGGTCAATCTTTGTGACGTTATTCGATGCTTTTTTATATGAATGTGCAGTCTTATAATTGTTTGACCAGTTAAATTATCGATTATACTTCAATTGCTATTCCCATGTGTTATGCGATTTTTTCTAAGGTGTATTTTATCCACTAAATTAATCTAATATATGCCCAATTTGCCGGTTTATTTGTGATTAATCTTGTATATGTTAAATTCAACGATTTACTTGTTTGCCTAAGTAGTGTAAATAATTATCATGTTATTGCATTATGCAGCGTATCGATTACTTGAAACCAGGACGTTGGAATTGCTTTCCTAATAGAGGCAAAATCCACGGGATGAATACCGGAATTTGTGTGAAATGTCGTTTGCAAAAAGGTGCATTTTTTTGCTGACTTGTGCATATGTCCGAAAAACGTATTATTACTTTCTCAGTGAGTTGCTTTATATTCATATACAGCTCATTCTCACGGTCGACGTTCTTATTTACCCATATCATGTCGTCTGTTAATCCTCCCGTTTTGCTTGTGCAGGCCTAATTGATTGCCATGCATCACATGTTCTCTCACAAAATATGTTGTGAGGGAACAAGGGAAATATTTTGTGCTTGTGTTCCAATGTACAGTAGATCCTTCGCGGTTTAGTGAAAGTAACTGCTTTACTAAGACCATCCATTTTGCCTGGCTATTTTCATCAAAGTATCCTTTAACCCAAGATATTTGTAGGCGTGGTGATTGAAGGAGTATATCTGGAACATTTAGACTGCCATCTTTATAGTAGTTTAAAAAAAATCATGCGTTAGGTCCGATCTTTTTTTCCTGTCAGGCGATGATAACTTTTGGTTTTCTACGCTCCTTCTCAACAATTTTTGTTCGCGGAGAGGGAAGAACGGTCATTACTTACACTAACTGAGACATTATAGCTAACTGGAGAAGTTAGGTGATATTGATTAGAATGATTCATATGCAGCTATGTACCGGAATACACTTTCGATTCAGCGTGAAATGTTCCAGTGCAAAGTTATAGCCAATATGCAGAGCGATTATAGCTAATATGCTTGTCACCAATGCACTATTGCATCGTATAAACATTGCTAGATTCTGACCTACGTGGAAGATGCCAGCGGGACAGGGAATCGTTGATGCACAAGTTGGTTGGGTTGCGAACACTTGAAAATATTGTTTAATGACCAAGATTAATAGTTGAGGTCCTTCGCTGGAGTTGGTAACTTTATACTTGGAAAAGGAGGCTTTATTCGGTTTATATAGGAATGCTTTTGTAAGTGATGTGGTTATAGTATAAAATGACTATGCGCCGGTTCGTATCTTAGTATTGCAATTTTGAAAACACGACTTTTGTACGAAAGGAAGCTTGGTTGGTTACTGGTTTTACGACACGTCGACCGTTGAGTCATGTAGCGTCGCCAATCTCTCACGCCGATTGGTCGCGGGCGAAGAGTAGCGACAGGTGAGACTCGAACCCACAAACTTTCGATTGTGAGACGAGCATCTTACCCCTAGACCACTCGTCCCCAAAGGAAGCTTGAGAAAGCGATTGTTATTAGTAGTAGGAGCATGGTAAGATTTAGCAAGAAGTGATGCGTTGCCATTCCTTGATTTGCTTGATGCGTTGATGGAGGCATTGTGATAAGAAGATGAATGATATGAGGGAAGCTGCGATGCTGCCCTAATAGTTATGAGGTCAGCTGAGGCGATGATACATGGTTCGGCGTGCATGATTTGTTTGTAATTTATTTTCCCATTACGGTGAATTTTCTCCAGCTTTGTTATTTGAACTACATGCTTTAAAGAACCATTTTCGTGCAACAAATTTAGCCCATTCCGGTTTATTTTATGATGTTTCATTCGATTTGCAATTGAATGACGAAGTTGTTCTGCATGGTATGTGTAGGTGCCTGTTTTGGTATATGTGAAGATGATAAATGTTACCCTGGGATGTCCCCAGTGAAATAAATTAAAAACTCTGATCTTCATTAATGATGGCTGTTATGCCTCTTGCAAGCCGCATCGCGAACAACTTTGAAATGCCTTACAACATACATTCAGCGGGCTAATATATCTTACGTTATCAACTTTATCGGGTCATTTGTATTTTTGGGTATTAAGGCCCGGCTGGCTGGGGCCTAAGAATAAGCCCAGCTGGCTGTGGCCCGAGAACGTGCTCCATTGCTCCCTCAATGACCACGCCACATCAAGACCAGTCTTCAAGTAGCATAGTAATGTACAGAATAAATATGACTATTAATTTACGGGCAACAACACACTTGACGTTTGTGCAAAAGGATTTCGTAAACATACATGTAGGTTATTCTCTGGTCGACAAGTAGCACATAAAGAACAATATTTTCAAAAGATCGCTCTACCTGCTGTCGCAGAGGCGCCCCAAGAAACGACGGGCCTTGAATATGTTGTTGGCTCCATGAAAGGATTTGAAATATAATAAACCCTTTATTGCACATCAAATACTCGAGAAAATCCAGGTGTCCCGCTTCTGCCGCGTTCTCCTTCTCCGGCTCTCCCCTACATATGAAGTTGTGCAGGCGATAAGGGCATCACCGGCACACGTAGCACAGCAAGGACACACCTGCATCAAGTGTCAGTAGAACCGTTGCGTTGCAATTTCCTCTGCCTTGCAAATCGACGTGATCAGACTCAGAATGTCGCTTGGGTACATCACCCAGTTTTGACCTAATTCAGCGAGGAGGTCCGGCTTCTCACTAAAATGGTAAAAGATCATGACTGCCTTCGAGGGCAAGGCTGTTGCGATCAGCTGCGTACTATGCGTAGTATAAAAGACTGGTTGAACATGTGGGCAATGATTCGACACTTTTCGACGGGGATCCAGGATCCGAGCATGCGAAAACAATGCGTATTTTGGATAATGAGAGATAATAAACTGGCTAATTTCTTTCCAAGCAAATACTTAAATAGATTACTACTGGGGATGGTCTTGCAAACCGAATTCGTGTAGCCTGCCTATCAAGAGATTGTAATTTGAAACCCACCTTGCAGGTAGATAGCCTTGAATGAAGCTAACGAAGGCTGATCAGCCTTCGCTAGCTTGAGTGAATGGGAAAGGCGCCTATATCAATATAGGCGCCTTTCCAATTCACTTCATACGATTTTGGCAAAAATATACATATCAGATATTCAATCACCTGTCCTGCATGCTTGATGAATTAACTGCATGCTATTCTGCACGCATCTTCCAACTTCAACTTGATCTCTCCAGACGTCAGCTTGAGTACCAGTCATCATCTTTCCTACAAGCAGTTTGTCGACCAATTCCACCGAAGCTGCCCTCTTTTTTCCTTGCTGCCCAAGGCAAAATCGCACCATTACATCCTTCCGGAGCATCAGCCCCGACCGCAGCACTTACTCCTTGGGAACAGCCATGTTTCACTGACCCAAGCAATGATTCTGCCCAGGGTTACCTCATTACGTTGGACTGGAAGAGTGCATCCAAGCAGGTCTGCAGTTCAGACCATGCAAACCATGCAATGCAAATTACCATGCAAATGAAAGTAAATTGACAGCAGGATGCATTGTCTTCAAGTATCCTCTTCTTTTCTATCGTGCAAATAAAATAGATAATGTATATGTATATGTAATGATAATGTAAGATAATGAGTAATCATATAAAGTGGTGAGTGACTAGGGGTGGAAGTTTCCATCGTGTTTGGTGAGTAAGCGAGGGGGGGGGGGCTTGCCTTCTCCCCCCCCCCCCACCCACATATTGCTGAAGCTTAACATGACACCCATGGGACTGGACAGAATGGTATGCGATAAAACAACATTTGCACCTTTGCCCCTTCCAACAATTTTGGAAAGTGTCGCTTCTGGAAGTGGCTCAGCATGCATGCCTCCAATGACTGAATGCCCTGTACGAACGAATGCTCGCGGAATTTCCACCCGGAAGGAACTTCGGGCGCTCTAAAACGTTTCTGTTCGAAATTCACATCGCCAGACATCGCGCTCCGATGTTCACCAGACATGTTGGTGTCACTCCAAACCTCGCATGAAATTCAGAATGCGTACACTGGAGCTCCATCGCAAATAAGAGCGATTCAGGTTTACAGCCTCGGACCGATCATCCGGCCGCTGCCAATTACTACCGGTTGGGTTCTCCAGCCAAGCTACTTCTATCGTCATGGAGCCCATCTCTAACACAATCTCTGTTGCCAGGAATCGAGTAATGCTTTAGAAAGGCATTTAAAACGCTCCTACACTTACCTTGAAGAACACAATCTAATTGCACCCGCTCATAAAGATGCTGAATAAGCTACTTCGGTCATCATGGAGACGATCTCTTGATCAATCTCTGTTGTTAGGAATCAGGTTGAAAAGACACATTTAAAACGCTCCTTCACTTAACTTGAATAATACTGTGAAATGACACCCGATGATGCAAATGCCCCGCTGAGTGCACACAGCGACCCACCTGACGTCACGGTCGTGACGAGCAGTGGCGGCAGCAGCAGCAGCACCAGCAGCGGCGCCATTGCCGGTGCGGCGTCCGCCATCCGTCTGCACCGCCGCGCCGGCCGACCTACTGGCCACGCGGCACACCATAACGGTGTCACTGGGCCACCTTGCGCGCAGAGCGCTGCGTGCTATTCTGCACACTGGTTTACTTTGGCTGCTGATCGGTCGAAACTCTGAAAATCTTGACCTTTGGAAGAGCGTTCGATCATGATGCTTTTCAATTACGAATACCTTAAACAATACAAACCATTCTTTACATACACGCTGACCAATCTGTATTGGTTCAGCATGAGTCTAAAGTGGAACGCTTTTGCGAGCTGGGTTGTCGCCTGGTTTTCTCGGGAACTCAGTTCCTGCGTTGTTCCCGCGGAAAATCCCTAGCATTTGGTTTAAATGGAATCACCACAGTGTTGTAAATTGGTTGGTGCAAGTAAAACTGACCAACTAGGAACAAAATCCTGAGGAACTTAAGCGTTATGTTTGCGGAAGCTCCCAAAAACATCCCCACAAGGAGCGCCGTAGCAAGGATTTGGTCAGGGGGGGCAAACATCTGAAGAGCCCCTTATCCGCCAACATGGGTGTAGCCACGATTTTGAAATTGGAGGGGGGGACAAATCAGGGACGCGGCATGTTTGGGCAAGATGGAGAGTAAGACCCCCCCACACACACAACAAAAAAAGCCTCGGATTTCAGCCACTTCATTTTCAAGGTCTGGTTTTCAGATATACCATTGTTAAAAATGATATTTTGGGGACAAAAGGTTCCTCCAAAATTAGCGACGTTCACTCCTTATCACTGCCTATGAACACCTAGCTATATATCGTATGTGCTGGGCCAGATTTCATAATCACCATAGAGCAATGCTGCAATCACATTAAACGTTGCTCTCTTGTAGCAGGAGAAGATAAAATATTTCACGATGGTTTTGATGTAGCAAATATGGAGATACACCAGTGGCGTACCGAAGGTGGGGGGCATTAGGGACGGTTGCTCCCCCTGAGAGGTTGGGGCCTCAAGAATCGCGCTGGGGTTCTGAAAAATTGCGCCAGGCTCCCTAAAAATCGCGCTGGGGCCCCCAGAATCGCAAAGTAGCCCATAAAAATCGCATTGGGGGCCAAAATGTCGCGCATGGGTCCATAAAATGACGCTGAGGGTCCCAAAAATCGCGCCGGGGCTCATACAATCACATTGAGGACCCAAAAAGCCGCGCAGGGGTTCCTGAAAATGACGTGACCCCACAAATCGTACCAATATCACTAAAAATAACATTGGAGGACCCAAAAATGAGATCGGGCCCCTAAAAATACCGCTGGTGCCCAGAAAATTTGCGCCATGACGCAGAAAAGTCGCGCCGGGGCCCCTAAAAGGTATCACGCTGTGGCTTCAAAAGGTCGGGCCATGGCCAGCGGAAATCACGCTGGGACCAAAGAAGTCTTGCCGAGACCCCTGAGAATGACGCTGGGGCACAAAAGACGGGCTAGGTCCAGGAAATTCGCGCTGTGACCCCCAAAAGTCGGACCGGGCCCCTGAAAATCAAGCAGGAGGCCTCAAAAGTTTGCACATGGGCCCTTGAAAATCACGCTGATGACTAAAAAAAAGTCGTGACGGTGTCCTTGAAATTCACGATTGCTCCAAAAAGACGGACTGGACCACTGAAAATCACCCAGAAATTCGCATCGAGGGCTCTAAACAAATGCATTTGGGACAAAGAAAACTCACGCCGGGCCCGAAAATTTGCGCCGGGGCCCGCGAAAATCGCGCAAGGTCCCAGCAAAGTGCAACGCTCCCAGTGAACTCGTGCCGAGCCCCCGAATATCGCGCCTGGGACCCAAAATTATAATCGGTAGTCCCAAAAATCTGGTCGGGGCAACAAAAATTCCCCTCGGGATCCCAAAAATTGGCGTCGATGGCCCCAAATAAGCACGGCTTGGCCCACAAAATTGCATCGGAACCCGACAAATGTGAAGACCCCCAAAATAAGGAAGGATTCCGAAAAAAATGAATGTACGAGCCAGGAAAATCACTCCGGAGCCCAAAACATACCACCAGATTCCTTCAAAAATTGGGCACGGCCCCGAAAAAAACGCATCGGAGCTCGACAAATCGTGGTCTGACACAAACATATGGCACCGAGGACCCAAAAAATCAGGCTGGGACTCAGACTTTAAGACATTCAGGAGTCACCAAAAGCTCGTCGAGACCAAAAACAACTTGGCGTCGGATCCACCGAGAAACACGCACCTGAGCCCGAAAAGTCTCCAAGGGACCCCGAGGAATTATACCGGAGCTTCCAAAATCGTATTGGGGTTCGACAAATGTGGCCTAAATGAACACAGCAGGACCCTAAGAACACAACGGGAGGCCGAAAATGGAAATGTGTTTTAATTGCACAGGTGTAATTTCAGCAGTGTCAGGTCACTTACCAAAGGATACCAAAAGAAAATCCTTCGAACTGGATGGGGAGTTGGGTTGAAATCCGATGACTCAAGCACGATGGTGGTAGATTGCGCCCCCCTTTCACATGACAATTAGATTGGTAACTTATTATTGTATTAAAAAAAATAAATAACATAAGCCCCTTTGAAACATTGTGGTTGAAATCTTGTGACTTTTTTGCAACAATGGTGGTAGGTGGGCCTACTCTAAATCCGTTTGCTCCCCCCCCCCCCTTTAGCGCCAACCCAAGGTAAGCCACTGACTTACATTAACCTTTCCCATGTTTTCCTGTTTTACTCGGACACATTTCGATACAATGACAACCAGGGGCGGATAAAGGGTGTGGCACTGGGGGCATGCCATCTCCCCAATGGAAGGTGGTGTCCCTCCGGCCGGGAAAAGACGCCCCTCTGAGAATGTTCGAGTGTACCCGTTCGAATTTTTCAGCCAGAGGCGCCACTACAGGTACTTTCGCAGTGGCGCCTCCCCAAAGGAATGGCACCCCGCCAAACTAGTGCTCCCATGACAATTCCTGGATCCACTCCTGATCACAACATTGGTCTCTGGCGGTTATGGACTCCGGCTGGTTATAAAATTGTGCGCATTTACTTGTGGCTATTCTTGCAAATTTGACAACCTCCGTTCAACCATTAAGAGGAAAGCGGACAATTTGAGAAGTTCTATATTTTATATGTCCGGAACAGCAAAGTGGCAGTGTAAATTAAAACCCAGCGATGACAGTGTCGTCCGAGCAGATAATGATGGATTTCTTGGGGGAGGTCCTGGTCATATAGGATATGAGTGCCTGCTATCACAACGGCTGCATACAAAAATATATTTGATCCTCCTATTCCTATTACACTCAATCATTATACACACACCGTACCTTCGACACCTTCGAAATTATTTCGATATCTCAACATTCTGATACTGTAAGTCAAGCTACGTCGAATGACACATAATGCAATTGAAGCCAAAGCGACGAATCGCGAGGACTTCGAAAAGTTAAAACTGACCTTTGACCTTGAGACTTGACCTGACATGTCCCGGGTTGAAATGTTACTCGAGGATTACCCACGAGCTATCTCTTGATACCAAACATAGCTTTCGCAGCTTTGGAAGAAAACGACGAAACGCGGGGCGACCGAAGAAATTAGTTCGATTTTTTACTTTGAAAATTAATGTGATTTCTCAACAGTTTTCTAAAGTACCTCACGGCACGTCGAATGACATCCATTTCATGAAAATTGAAGACAAGGCGCGAGGACCTCGAGCAATTCAAGCTAACCTTCGATCTTGTGGTCTGACATTGACATATCCCGGTTTGAAATGTCACTTGAGGTTCACCACGGGCTATTGCTTGATACCAGATGTGGGTAGGTTAGGGCGAATAAAAAATGCGAAGCGACCGAAGAAATCGGTTTGACCTTTGAACTTTGAACTTAGTTAGATTTCGTAACATTATAATGCGGCACAAACCACGTCGAATGATACCCACTTGGTGCAAATTGAATCCATAGCGACGAATCGCGGGGACTAAAAAAAATCAAACTAGCCTTTGACATTGAGGCTTGACCTTAACATATCCCGGTTTCAAAATGTTACTCTAGGGTTAATCATGGGCTATCGCTTGATAGTGGATCTGAGCAGGCTTGGGCGAAAACACAAAAGCGAGGCGACCGAAGAAATCAGCTTGAATTTTCACCCGTCGAGATTATTCCGAATTATCAACTTCTGATACCGTACAACACGCGACGTCGAATGACATCCATATTCTGCAAATTGAAGCCATTGCGACGAAACGCGAGGTCATCGAAGAACTCAATCAAACCTTTGACCTTGACATGTCCCGGTTTGAAATGTTACTCGAGTGTTCACCACTGGCTATCGCTTCTTACCAGAGTTGGATAGGCTTAAGCGAAAGCGGACAAATTTGAGGCGACCAAAGGATCAGCTTTGCCTTTGCCTTTGAAAAATAATTCGATTGCTTACCTTTCTGATACGGCATAACAAACCACGTCGAATGACGCCCATTTCCTGGAAATTGAAGAAATAACAGCCGAACCTCGCGTTCGATCGATATGGCTTCAATATCGCCATCTAATATATCAAGCCAGCTTTTAACCTTGAAGTTTGACCTTGACATGCACCGGTTTCAAATGTTGCACGTTGGTTCACAACAGGCTATCGCTTGATTCCAGATTTTGGCAGGTTTGGGTGAAAACAAAAAATAGGAGGCAACCGAAGAAACCGGTTTCCGTTGGACCTTGACAGTTAAGGTTGCCATGTGAGACCTGTGTAGTTGTTCCCAGCGTGTTCAGTACAAACAGAAGCATTTGTGGTAATTGATTCGAACTATCATAAACCGTCGTTGAATGCCAAGTACAATACAAATACGCCTCTGGCGAACTCGGCGCTGAATACGAATACGAATACGACGTTATCTTGGCGTACGGCTTAAGACTGCTCATGACTACCCTCCATGGTCTTGAAGTTACCCAAGGACACCCAGAGTCACGTTTGTTCAAGATATATCGATATATGTGCCGGGGAATGCAACTTAAGACGTATAAAGCCTTGCGATAATGCAAATTTGTTACCTCGCAAAGCGCAATTTTCCACCCAAGCGAAAACACAAGATGATCAAGGTTCATGTTATTCAAGAATTGCCTAGAAGCAGAAATTTATACGTGTGCTGATTTACTACTTGAATATTTTGTGACGACAGCTAGCCTGTGAAGTCCGTTGATTGGCTAGATCGGCTCCTAGTATTTTTGGTGATTCTCTTGCATAGATATTTTCATTTTACAAATGATCAAGTAAAATTTTGCGCCGACCATGGTCAGGTAGCTGAGGCTTGGGGGATATAAATTGAGGGGGAAAAATCGTCACTTTTCAGAAATTGGGGGTGGGGGACAGTTCCCCCAGCCCCCCAGTGGCTACACCCATGTCCATCGAGGCCCCATATATTTATATTATGCATAATTGAATAAATGTATATATATATATATATATATATATATATATATATAATGTGTGTGTGTGTGTGTGTATGTGAGTAAGTGCGTGTATGTGAGTAAGTGCGTGTGTGTTCATCAGGCCAAGGGCCCTTTCTTCGGCTTGGGCCCCGCCGATAGTCCAGCGGTCCTTCATATTGGCTCGAGGCCTTCAACATCTTCCTGAGGGCACTCTCCGTTGACTCGGGACGCTCTCCATCGGCCCGGGACCCTTTCCGTCAGCCCGGAGCCCCTTTCACCGGTCCAGAAGTTGGGTTCGACTATCACTCCATGGGGTCACATGTTAACATTGAAATTATTGAGAGTGCAAAGCCAACATTGAAGGATAATTTTCCCCCTCAAAAGTATATAAGCAACACCCCTCTGCCAGACAATTGGTACATGCCATTGCAACAAAATACAGATGAGATGCATTCAGTTGAATTACCCAGTTTGGGTGAAATATCAGGTCATTTGAAGCTATCAATCTGGCTATTGTAAGGTAATTACTGATCACATATGCATATATTTTAGTTGCTTTCATCAAGTCGGGTGAATTTTCATTGGACATTTTCAAATGTCAGTGACCTCAGTTCATATCACGTGACCTTCGTTGACCTTTATCGCCTTTTTTAGTTCCAGGATAAATTTGGTCGCTGAATTTGAATTCGGCCTTCATTTTGTCTCACAATATCAGAAATGTCTAAATTTGCACCTCATTTTCAGCCTGAAGTGTCAGCAGGTTGACAGGACCTGACTCAATAAGTGTACCAAATGCATCATGTGAAGTGTCGACTGACTAGCTGTGCACTAAGAACAAGCGTCTCGTTGGCCCGCGCCGCTCTGCCAACAGCGGTTGTCTGTTGTGGCGTACCCAATGGAGGGAGGGGGCAAAGAGAGCAAATGCCCATCCCTCGTGATAGGTGGTGGGCCCCGAATAATCGCGCAGGATTTGGAGAAACAAAATTGCGTCGGTCCCCAAAAGCACAGCTGGGACCTTCAATGTTTCCGTCGGGGTCCCAAGCATTCACATCGGAGCCCAAGAAACTCGTGCGGGGCCTGGAAAATCGCGCCGACCCGCCCCCCCCCCCCAAAGAACAAAATCGCGCTGGGCCCCAAAATTCCGTTGGGTTTCAAGAATTCACGTCGGGGCCCGAACTAACCACAGTGTCAGCTGACTTTTCAAGAGATTCCAGAACAACCCCTTGGACACGTGGAAGGGTGGAATCTGGCGACTTAGAAACCATCGTGGTAGGTTCGGCCCTATTCATAGGAACACTAAGTTCAATCCATTTGGGTCCGACTATTGCCTTCATGTATTGTGCTCCATCCTACTGTCCCAGCCCAATCGGTTTCAGAAATCAATGCCCATGGTCTGGCATCGAAGCTATACGCAAATCACGGTTATATCATCATCGGCTAGAAAGTTATGAGGTTATGACCACTCCTGGACCGAATTCGAACAGTGTGCGCCGCCGCGATCGTTGGCTGGCGCAAGCCACAAGACTCGGTCAAGCCAGTGCGCGCTTGCACGTATGCGCGGAGCTCCGCCGGGCGGGCCATGGGGTGAAGAAACGGAGGTGTATCATAATATCCACAGGTTATAACCTCTACAGTTCACAACCTCCATAAATTCAACATACTCGAAGCGGTCGTAACCTCCACAGATCATAATCTCCACGGTTCAAAACCTAAAGAACTCCGAAGCGGTCATAACCTCCACGGGTCATAAGCTCCACAACTCCGAAGCGGTCATAACCTCCACATCTCACAACCTCCACAACACCTAAGCGGTCATAGCCTCCACAGTTCACAACCTCCACAACTCCGAAGCGGTCATAACCTCCACAGGTCATAACCTCCACAACTCCGAAGCGATCATAACCTCCACAGCTCACAACCTCTACAGATTCAAGAACTCCATAATTTCCTAGAAGCATCACTTCAGGGGACACAACCTCCAGGGTTTACAACCTCCACAGCTGCCCTAAAAGACAGCGTTCATATGCTCCAGTGTGCATCTACCTGCAAGGATCAATGTTCAAAAATAGTTTCTCAATTGTACACTAGAGGAGCTGGTATACTATCGCAGCGAATTTTTGCATCGCTGTTCACATTTATCGTGAGCAGGTGGCATGAGCATGAGTATTCGCCGTTCAACCTGCCGCTAGATGGCAGTACAATTTTGTTTATAGATGGCGGTTCTGTGAAGGATAAACAATACGCGTACCCAGCCAGCATTTTAACCGGGCCCCGACTGGGGCCCAGCTGGGCAGACGGCAGGGCAGTGGCCGGGCAGCCCGACTGGGCCCCAGTTTGCCCATGCAACATTTATTCGGGGCCCGACATGGCCCCAGTCGATCTTCTGACCAGGGCCCAGTTGGGCAGCGACTGGGCACGCGAGTCTACGCCGAGCACAAGCGTGGCGCGGACTGGGCACGGACCGGGTCCCGGCTGGGCACGCGAGTCTACACCGATCACAAGCGTTGCGCGGACCGGGCCCCGGTTGGGCACGGACTGGGCGCGGACCGGGCTCAGGCTGGGCATGGATTGGGCGCAGACCGGGCTGAGGCTGGGCGTCGGCTGGGCTCGGACCGGGCGTTGAGTGTGCAACGAGCAGGGCCGGGGTTGCACCCCAACTGGGTATCCCATCCTGGTTCGCACTGGTACGGAGTGCCGCGTCCGGTCGGCTGACTATGGCTGCCACCGCGCCCCGAACCAAACGTTCACACCATGGTGGTGGTAGCAACACCGGCCGAAATTTATACATATGCAGTGTTGGCACTTATTGAATTAATTTCGAAAAATGGAGTATTTCAGCGTAATAGTGACGTAGTGAGACGCACACTTGACACATCACTTCAATTCAACATTTGATGTCACGTTCTGTGTAGATCACCTTGGGCGTTTCCACCGATAAGCGCGGTTCGCTCCCAGCTGTCACCGGTTTTTAAATGCCGTGTACAATGCAAAACGTATATTACTTCTTGGCATAATGCAACGACGTACATCTCTACTACTCTAATACTCTACTCCACTCTAATAGTCGCTAAACGCCAGCTGTGACTGTGTCCTGTGACTGTCGGTTTCAGACCGAGGTGACGCTTCACGCTCATCCGTCGCGGTATCGCGCTCCGGAGCGCGGCGCTCGACCTGTGGTGCATTGAGGACCTGTTCTAATCTCCTGCCGCCGCGATCCCGCGATTCCTGTAGCCACTTTCCCAAGGCGAAATCGATTTCTCGCATGGTACTTTCGGCCGTCCTCATGTTCTTCTTCACCGCCACTGAAAAGCGCGAAACCATCAAATGTAGCCTCAACCCTTTTACTACTTCGCACAAGTTAGGCACACTAAGGTTGGTTGAATAGCTATCTACATTCTTAACTAAATCAGCCAAATCCATCATCTCGTTATTGTGGTTTAGGGGCGCCTCAACTGCATAGGTTATACAGCGACCATAAGGTTAGTCGAGCCAGGTATAAACGTATCGGTGTCAAGTAAGGGGCGAAAGTACTCATAACAGCATGCTATGTTATTTCATGACCTCGTATTTTGCACAGCCAGGTGATTGATATCCATGTGCTACACTTGTGGGCGAGAGTACACCAAATCAAAACCACCAGCAGACAGAAACTGGGGGAGTTTTGCGACGCAGCGTGAACCAATCCACCATCTCATTTGCACAGGAAAACCGCAGTGCTCGTGGTTTACGGAAGGCATGCAGCAAGTGGTATAGAACAGCTGAATCGTAAGACCATGTAAGGTGATGCTACCCATGGGTAGATATTAAAATAACAGAGGATGGAGAAGTGATAAACGTCAAACTTCGTGATATTGTTACGGCACAACCTGATGTTATTGGGGATGATAGTGCCGAACCGCTACAAAGGAAGGAAACTCACCTATCTCAAAAGCTCATAGTATGATGGACATATGCATAGATCATATAACACGAACGATGCTTCTGGTTGGTGAATGTCGGGTACAACATGGAAGCTGGCAGTTTGCATGCCGTAGGGTTCCAGTATATCACGGATTAATGAGGACATTTCACTATATCTTTGGGGATTATGGACTGTGACATACGAATAGGTCGTCGGTATGCCCAGTGTTGGACCAACGGCTACCTGGGCACATTAATCATGGTACGCGCTGCTAGCACAGCCACCTTCCAAAGGATTGGACATTTTCAGAGCCAAAGCACCGATATGAAAAAGTATGATTACGATGGGTTTATTAAGCGGTTGTCTACTAGGAAGTACTTACAGCAGCAAAGGATTGAGAGGATGCACGTGCATGCAAACAACCACAATATGCCACATACCTTCTCCACCGAATATGAGCATCATTCATCAGTACATTGGAACTAAAGCAGCCTTCATAGCTTCAGCGGAATCATTACCAACAGTTGAATCGTAACCCTATTATGTAAGAGGGCTTCAGAAGCTCCATAAAGTTGTGTGTTCGTCGCTTCTTAACGCGCCACGCTAGAGTTCTGAAACTTCGTGACGTCTCCTAAAGTTCTTTTCGACGTATGATGCCGCCTTTTGCTATTGATGAGAGGCGGCCCTAGTCGGTGAGCTTGGAGGTTATGTCTGGCTTTTGTTTACAGTGTGATGAGCTTTCAAAGCCAGACAGATATCTTATAAAGACAGACATGTTATGTATAGCATGACCAGTTTCTTTTACAACACCGTTGGTGAAGAAGACATACATACTGATTGCACATTTAACGTCACTATGTGCATATGTATATGTGCATAAATGTGTGCATAAATGGCAGCGGCGGTTCTAGGGTAACGAAGTAAGGAGATAGTGGTGGTTTCAAAATGATAGTAAACCGAAACCTCGACACATCACATCATTGTTGACTTAGTGGGAATTCGCATGGCAATGGAAGCTGATCATTTCCGAGATGGGCGGATCAAGGCCAGCTTTCCAATAACTCCAAGGAGTCATGGACGATAATTGACCGTAATTGGCCAAAAACGTCCGCCCGAAGTTCAGCTATAAAGGATGCTTCCATGGTTCTGTAATTGAACTGCATTACAACACAAATAATGCACTATTCAATTGGACTCAATTAACAGTAACTGGACCTCAATGTGAAGTTAGAGCTTTGGTAAAACCCCAAAAATGTCATTAATTCCATTCTTTTCCTCCCTCATCCGCCGTTTTGAAGTTATAGTTTTGTTTACAACAATATTGTAGGCAACGTTAAAAGCTTTCAAACGATGTCTTGAAAAAATATTGGTTCATAACTTATTGAGATTTGTCTAACTTACCAGAAAAGTCTAACATAACCTAACTTCACCAAACCTAACCTCTTTGTATGAATCATGGATGTAAAATGTACGGAAAACTTGTCTCATAATTACCTTAAACTGCAGTAATACAGCCTTTTTATGTGAAGGAATGTTGAATTAACTGTCAGCAGTGTTTAAATTATTCTTATCATATCTGAGAAACACCCCAGCTATGGATATGGAAAGCTATGGCACAAAGCAATGGCTGTATTTGTACTTTATAGGCTGTCATTGATTTTGAGGAAGCATTTTGCGTCATCAGATATGGAGGATAGTTGTTCTTCAAAACCAGTTACATCATAACATCGGTTTGCACTTTCCACTTCATCTTCATCACAAATCAGTTAATTATGAGTAGCTCCATTAAATCTCAAGAGAAAAACGACCAAGACTTTCCTGGAGCGTAATGTTCTGCATCCCAGAAATCTAGGGAGCTAATTTTTCGAACCATGGTCCTATGGTCGTCAAAGCCCGATGTACCAACATTGGTGGATTGGTTGAATGATTTATTTAAATCCAACTGGAATATTTAAATCCAACTCCCCACATGTTTAATCAACGACAAATCTCACAAACCTCGAATTGATGGCAGAGCAGCTGCGTCAAGAATGAACCCGGCGTCCCACGTCTTGAAAATGGCGTATTTTGCGCGTTCATGGCGACAGCGCGTTAATCCTGGGGGAACTGGGCTCCGACCGGGCCCGGACTAGGCAGACCGGGCGCCGGCTAGGCAGACGTTTGGTATCGCCGCGAAATGCGACGCTGATATGAATCGCGCGACGGACTGGGCCCATGTTGGGCCCCGGCCGGGCTGCCCATTCAGTTAACGTTCCCAGGTTTTGCCGGTTGGGGCCATACTGGGCCCCTGTCGGTTTGACCAGTCGCGCACTTTTCCCAGTCGGGGCCCGGTTAAAATGCTGGCTGGGTACCGTATTGCATGCTACTGTTTGAGCTTGCTTCAGAGTAACACAGGTGGATTATACCATACCGAAAGCGTCAATTGTGCAAATCTCAAAGTATATCGGTGATAAAAAGCATTGTGCCATCGAGGGCGAAGCTGTACTAGATGCAGGACACATGATTTCTTATGGTACGATTGGGAAATAACCAGGCAAGGTTATGGTGGAGGCACTCTGCATAAAATCCAGCCACCCACGCGAGAAGCCCCATGAGCTGCATGCTGTGGTGGAGTGTGGGAGATTCTGGGTTCAGTGCTCATGCAATGCTGGCCTCTCAGCAAGCTGCAAGCATTGCATTTCTCTGCTACTATACCTGAACAAGTGAGGAATGTGTTAGGTTAAGTGATTGTTATGATTGGCAGAACTATGTACAGATCTAATATGGAAATGACAAAGTAGCATAAGCAGGGCATAGCATTAGCAACCAGGAGATTCTGACCCCTGATAACATCAGAATTTCCATATATGCCTGGCATCATCATGCAAATGTGGAAGCCTTGCGGAATTATTGATGTTGCAAATATCTGACTCAACCACATTGCTTTCGTGGATCTGTTTACTCCGAATGCTAAGTCATCCAATTACTGGTATTAAATTGATGACACCAAATATACTTCTGTCAATTCAAATCAACCAATTCAATGAAACAGTCCAGATGCTCTTTGAAATATGTAGTTAATGAAGCTTAGTTTGGATACAAGATAAATCCATCCCGTGTTTTCCACCACAAAGCAAAGGAGATTAGACTAGGTTTCAGGGGTGTCGATTTGTGAAAAACATTGGGGGGGGGGGAGTGTCAACGTACTAGACACCCCCCCCCCCCAAACAAAAACTCATCGGATTTCGCCCACTATATTTTCATACCTCAATAATTCTGATTTTTTATTTGACGATGTGTATGTTTATGTTTATTCAGCATCCTCGCCAACGGGCAAAATCGTCCAGTAACAGATGAAGTCACATAAGCAAAAGAGCAGTACACAGTACATGTCAACATAAAAACTTGGAGTCATAGCATGCGACTACAGAGTCATACAATGGACTCGGGTCCATCGTAATCGCCCACGTCAACGTCATCGTCATCGTCAGCGTTACCGTCACCCTCCACTCACTCTACACACCAACAAACACACACCGGCTTAAGTAAAATATGTCCGCGCCCATATGCAGGCTAAAACACACCGGCTTTGATGGAGCATCGGAGCACAGTAGGCCTGAACTGTGATGACGATGGGTGAAGGTATTTCCTTGGTGCCTAACATTAGGGAGGGGCGAAGCCAAAGTTTTGGTGGGCCGAATTCGGGGTCGGGGAGGGGGCACAGCTTCCACAAAAGCATAGAAATCGAAAACAATGTCCTCTGATCAAACATGTGCATTGATGTAGTCATCGTGATCGCCTAGTCTAGTCAGTCACCACTCACGACACCCCCTAGTGGAAAAATCCTACAGAACTGTCCTGCACAATTGTGCATGACAGGGTCTTGAGGGATCCTGCAGGATTATGTGTGAGAAATTGATACAAGGATACTACAGGATCCTGCACATAAATCCTGCAGGATCCTGCACATAAATCCTGCAGGGTCGTGCATATAAATCCTGCAGGGTCCTGCATATAAATCCTGCAGGATCCTTCACATAGATCCTGTCAGATTCAGAACTGTCCTGCATGATCCTTCACATAAATCCTGCCATATCAAGGACTGTCCTCCAGGATTCTGCAGATAAATCCTACAGGATCATTCATATAAATTATGTCGGATCCTGCACATAAGTCCTGCGGGATCCTTCACATAAATCCTGTAGGATCTATGGCTGTCCTGCAGGATCATGCGCATAAATCCTGCAGAATCTTTCACATAAATCCTGTCATATCCAGGACTGTCCTGCATGATCCTGCACATAAATCCTACATGATCCTTCACATAAATTATGTCGGATCCAGAACTGTCCTGTAGAATCCTGCAGGATCCTTCACATAAATCCTGTAGGATCCAGGACTGTCCTGCATTATCATGCGCATAAATCCTGCATAATCCTTCACATAAATCCTGTCATATCCAAGACTGTCCTGCATGATCCTGCACATAAATCCTGCCGGATCCACTGTAGCGCCTAGGTGCGTGTGTAGGCGTAAGATCCGGGAAACCAACCAGGGAGAAAAGGTACCATGGTGATGGCAGTTATGGATGAAAGGTACCGTGGTAGTGTTCAGGTAATGGAGGAAAGGTAATGCTGGCTAGTCTGAAGCCAGGGAGGTATTGTCACCAATTGACACCCGTGAAGTGTGCTATCTGATCGGCACCTCCACCTAAGCGCGGTCAACCTCCAGAGAGATGATCCCAGAGACATGAGATGGGACATTTATTCAGCGGTGGTGGCTATTGGTTTTACGACACGTCGACCGTTGAGTCATGGAGCGTCGCCAATCTCTCACGCCGATTGGTCGCGGGCGAAGAGTAGCGACAGGTAAGACTCGAACCCACAATCTTTCGATTGTGAGACGGGCAACTTACCCCCAGACTCGACGCGCTCGGCAGCTGAGGCCATATGACGTCGCCTGCCTCTCACCCTAGCAGGAAGGGCGGGCGCCGTGAGGGATCGAACCCCGTACCTCTGGCTTGCCAGACGCTCAGCTTAACCACTGAGCTACCGACGCCCCTTATTCAGCGTTTCATTTCATTTTATTATTGTAGGCACTTCGGCCTGCTCAGGCCATTTCGTGCCGTGAATTGAACGAATGAAAATGTATGTTATGACAGTCCGTTGATAACTCTTGAAGCAAGTTGTTTTTTTTCGGAGAAAAATGAAAAGTAGATTGATGTGGAAAGGGTGCTCATCTCCTAATAGTGTGGGTAAAGAAAATGGGATGTTGTGTGTACGGCAGTAGTTGGTAAGTGTTTTTCTATGGTCATGGTAACGTTGACAGTGTGGGAGAATATGTGAAACTGTAAGATGAGTGTTGCATGATGGGCATGAAGGTCGAGGTGAAGCAGTGTAAATATATCGATGGGTGAGAAAAGTGTGACCTATGCGGAGCCGCGATATAATTTTTTCTTCTTGTCTGTTTTTTATATGATGTGGTCCAGTTTTCGATGACCGGTTTGATGAGACGTAATTGTGTGTGGTTTGTGGTTTCAGTCCATTGTTGGTTCCAAAAATGTCGAATGTTCTGTCGTATTGCTGATTTGATGGCGTCAAAATGTGGTGGGATTTCTGTGATGTGTGGTAATTGTAATGATTGTTTTGCGAAATGATCTGCTTCCTCGTTTCCTGGGATGCCACAGTGACTTGGCACCCACAAGAAACGGACCTTCATGCCCATCAGATGAAGGGTTTCAAGTGTGTCATAAATCGAAATATGGCAATGGTGCGGAAAGGAAAGTGAAGAAAGAGATTGAAGAACAGATTTTGAGTCGGAACAAATGACGACATGGCGCATGAGATGACAAATTGAACGGTTGCGGACATAGCGAAGGGCAGTGAGAATGGCGTGCAATTCGGCGATGAAAATGGAGGTCCCGTTTGGCAGGCGATGTTGTTTTGTGTATGCACCGGAAACAATATAATTTCCTGTGCAATTTGCGTCTTTGGATCCGTCGGTGAAAACAAAAGGAACATGGCGATAACGAGAACGAAACTGGTGGAATTTTTGTTTGGCGTATTCTGGACAAAGCTGTGATTTTGGAGTGGTGGTGAAATAGAAAATATGTCTTTCGGTCATCTGCCACGGTGGTGTAGTTGGTGGGATAGAGCAGTAATATGTGGAATGTTGTATTGGAGTTGTGTAGAAAACGTTTTAATGCGTGAAGCTATGGTCAGGCCGGTTCGCTTTTCGGCGGGACCTAAATATTCGTGGTGTAGATTTGGGAGAATTTGTAAAGATGTTTGTAAAGTTTGTATGTTTAAATGTTTGTAAGATGCAATGTTTTGTGTCGTTGGATAAATGTCTGAAAAAGGAATAATGTAACTTGTCGGGACCTACAGAAGTATTACCGACGGAGGAAATTTCAGTATCCAATTCTGAAACTTGAAAAGGGATATTGTATGTTTCAGTGTTGTCCGAATCGAATTGTGCCAAATCGGTATGAAATGTGTGTTGTGCATTTTGTAAAAATTCCGGTCTGTAGTTGTTGTCAGAGCTATTGTGAGCCATGGTGTCCGCTATTGTATTTACTATTGTTTGTGGGTCTGTAATTGTCGTGTTTTGAATTTTGAGGGCCGGGAGTGATTTAAATGGAGTGCGTCATGATAATCGGCGGATTAACTGCCAGATTTTGCTTAAAGGTGTTTGAGAGGTGAGTTGCTGTAAATATAATGACCATGAACGGCGACGAGCTTCGCGAATGATGCGGCGTGTCTTCGCACGTTCATAATTACGGTTGACTAAATTTTGTTGGTCAGGATGGCGTAAATATTTTCTAAATGCTCTCTTTCTTGCGGCTATTGCTCGGGCAACTTCTATCGACCACCAGGGGACTGGTGTTCTTTTTGTGAAAGGTTTTGTTAGTGGAATAGCAGTGGATGCTGCTTCGAAAAGTGTTTTGGTAACTTGGTTGATGTTTTCGACGGGAGAAATGTTGGGGTTGTATTGAATATGTGAAAGTTCCTGAAAAGTTGTCCAATTGGCCTTCGAAATTTTCCAGCGGGGGATAAAACTGGGTGTGGTATCGGTAGTTGTTTGAATGGTCGGTATTAATTTAATGGGGTAATGATCGCTATCATGAATGTCAGTGTCTATTGTCCAATGAAAATCGTTGGCCAGGGCTGGAGAACAAATTGTTAAATCAATGGCAGTTTCTGTATTGTGACCGAGGTGGAAAAATGTTGGCTCACCGGTGTTGAGTAATACTAAATTGTGTCCGTCTAAGATGTGTTCAACTATGCGTCCGCGGGTGTCTGGAAGTGTGCGTGTTCTATCCCACGCTGGGCTACGAGCGTTAAAATCGCCAAGTAAGATGAAAGGGTTTTTGAAATGTGTGATGAGGTTTTCTAATTGTGTCAAAATGTTTGTGTTGTCTGTGTGTGGTGGAATATATAGCGAACATACATCTATATTCCTACCATGGAAACGCAATGTACAAGCTACGGCTTGTAAAGGCGAATTAAGTGTAATTTGTGTATGTGTATAATCATTATTGATGTAAAGTGCTGTACCGCCTCTGCGGTGTGGTCCATTGACCTCGTCGTGACGGTGTAGCGAATAATTGGAAAGCTTGAAATTATATGTATCGGTGGGTAAGAACCAGGTTTCCTGAAGTGCGATGAGAACAGGTGTCAGTATACTGAAGAAAAAAACTTTAATTTCGGCCCATCTAGATATTAAACTACGGCAATTCCATTGTAAAAATGCAGACATTAGGAGAAGAAATATTATTGTTTGTGTGCACCTTTCGGTGCGTGCCTGATCCATGCGTGGAGGTCAGGCGGGCGTGTAGATTGAAGTCAGACGGCTGCACCCGAGCCGTCCGGCTGATCGGTGACCTTGGCGGCCAGCTCACGGCGGCTGGCCACTGCCGCGGGGATGCCCAACGGCTGGGAGTCGGTCGGGTCACGTGGTCGTCGGCCGGCACCGGGCGCGCCGGGCTCGGTCGGCGGGCCACGGAAGTGGCGCGCAAATCCCCGGCAGCCGAATGGCTGCGGGGTCTGGCATTCCTTGCAGAATTCGTTGGAGTCTGTTTGGTCGGAATGGTCGGTGTGCTTTGAGCCAGGGTGGTTTGTGTAGGTGTGGTGAGTGGTGAAAGTTTTTTTAGTGGAGCTAGATCGGGAATCATGTCGGTTTGAATCGAGTTAGAAGCAATGTTGACGCGACGTGTGGGGGAGCAACGGTGGCTGCCTGGGCATAAGTTTTTGTTGACGGGGAGGTGGCTTCGACAGACCGTCGGGCCTGGAGGTATGACACCCCGGTCGTGGTCTTGACAGCGCAGACCTCCTTCTCCTTGCGCCAAACTGGGCAGAGGGGTGATGTGGTCAGGTGATCGGATGTGTTGCAGTTGAGGCAGTGGGCAGGTTTAGAGCAGGTGGATTCTGGATGAGGTGGTTCGCCGCACTTTGGGCAGCGGGCTGTTTGGCCACAAGTCTTACTGCCAATGCCAAAGCGCTGGCAATTGAAACAGCGGAGAGGATTTGGAATAAAGACACGGACTTGGAATCGGATGTAGCCGGCGAGGAGGGTCTTGTGAAGAGTGGTATAATTGAAGGTAAGGACAAGGAGGCTCGTTTCTGGCCGTCTTTAAAGGAAGTGATGCGTCGGACGTGGGTCACCCCCTCCGGCCTGAGCTCCGCCTGGATATCTTCCTCAGACATGAAGCGGATCTCCGGTGCGAAGACGGTGCCCTTGGTGGTGTTGCGGTTGGAACGGAGAGTGATGGTGAAGGATTTTCCACAAAATGTGGTGGTGCGGAGGAGGGCTTTGGTTTGGGCTCGGGATTGGGTTTTAATGACCAAGGTTCCGTTCGCAGGGGCTTCAGTGTCGGGATTGGCTAGGGAGCAGATGGCAAGGATTCGTTTAGTCGGCCAAAGAACGTTGATACGGCGAAAGGAAACGGACTCCTCGACAGGCTTGACTACGACATACGAGCCAGCACTGTCGAGGTAGGGTTCAATGGGCTGGATGGGTTCAGCTTGGGAGGGCGTGGTCTGGTTAGAACGTGGGTCAGCGGCGTGGAGAGTGATGGTCTGGTCTGGATTGCGAGGCGAGGTCGTAGTCTTGGGACGAGCAGGGGTCGGCGAGGCGCAAAGGGCTTCCATGGCGTCATCGAGGGGAATAGTTCGGCGCGAGTCATCAACAGTTGCATCAATCGAGGGAGCATCAGGGGCGAGGTCTGTGTTCGTGCGATGGTCGTCGGGTGTGGTCAGGGGAGGAAATTCCGAGTCTGAGTCCGTTGGCGAGCATGGGTCGGTGTCCTTTTTGCGTTTTTTTCCCATCGTGGGGGAAAAAGCCCTACCTAATGTAACTTAAAGAAATAATAAGGACACAGAAACACAGGGAACGGAAATACGACGACGAAGAAAATTGCGTGGGGTGACGGGTGTCACCCGACTAGAAAACGAAATGAGAACACGAAAGAGCGACGGGTGTCGTCCCACGAAAATGAAAAATTAAAAACTGCAATAACAAGCAGTCAGACGCGCCAAAAGTATGACACAGCGGAGTGGTCAGCGGGCTCTGGTAAGGTGCAAGCCAATAGTACTGAGCACTCCATGTATATTCAGCGGGTTCTGTCTTGTTGAATTAGGCGCTTCGGCCTACTCAGGCCATTTTGCGCCGTTTATATCAAATGAATAAGGTTTTAAATCGCAAAAATCAGTCTATAATTCCTGGAACAATTTGGTTTCTCGTAGAAAATTAAAAAGTAGCTTCATAAGAAATGGGTGATCGTCCCCCAACAATGAGGGCAAAGAGAATGATGGAATGTTGTGTGTGTGTGGCAGTAATCGATAAGTTGTTTTCTATGGCCATGGTATTGCGGGCAGTGTAATAATATATGTGGGACTGTAATATGAGTGTTATATGATGGGCATGAAGGGCGAGGTAAAGCAGAATAAATAAATATATGTGTGAGGTAAGTGTGTCCTATGCGGATGCGCGATAGGACTTTTTCTTCGTGACGATTGATTATAAATGATGGCGTCCGAATATCGATGACGGGTTTAATGCTCCGTAAATGTGTATGGTTTGTACTTTGTGTCCAGGTTTGGTTCCAAAAATGCCGAATGTTCTGTCGTATTGTTGATTTAATGGCGTCAAAATGTGGTTGAATTTCTGTGATGTGTGGTAATTGTAATGATTGTTTTGCGGGATGATCTGCTTACTCGTTTCCTGGGATGCCGCAGTGGCTGGGCACCCACAGGAAACGGACCTTCACGCCCATCAGTTGAAGTGTTTGTAGTGATTCATAAATATAAATATGGCAAAGATGTGAAAAAGAAAGTGACGAAAGAGATTGTAAAACAGATTTGGAGTCGGAACAAATGATGACGCTGCGCATGAGGTGACAGAGAAAACGATTGCGAATATAACGGAGGGCAATGAGGATGGCCTGTAATTCAGCGAGAAAAAATTGATGTTCCGTTTGGTAATCGATGTTGTTTTTTGTATGTTCCAAAAACTACGGCATTTCCTGTAACGTTAGCATCCTTCGAACCGTCTGTAAAAGCAAAAGGAACATGGTAATAACGAGACCGAATTTGGTGACATTTTTGTTTGGTATATTCCGGACAAAGCTGTGATTTTGGAGTCGTGGTGAGATAGAAAATGTGTCGTTCGGCTATCTGCCACGGTGGTGTAGTTGGTGGAGAAAGAGAAGTAATGGGTGGAATAGTGAAGTGAAGTCGTTCAGAAAATGATTTTACCCGAGAAGCTATAGTGAGTCCAGTTCGCTTTTCGGCAGGACCCAAATAATGATGACAGAGAGAGAGAGAATAATGAGAGTGACAGAGACCAAATAATGAGAGAGACAGAGAGAGAGAGAGAGAGACAGAGAGAGACAGAGAGAGAGAGAGAGAGAGACAGAGAGAGAGAGAGAGAGAGAGAGAGAGAGAGAGAGAGAGAGAGAGAGAGAGAGAGAGAGAGAGAGAGAGAGAGAGAGAGAGAGAGACAGAGAGAGAGAGAGACAGAGAGAGAGAGAGAGAGAGAGAGAGAGACAGAGAGAGAGAGAGAGACAGAGAGAGAGAGAGACAGAGAGATAGAGAGAGAGAGAGAGAGAGAGAGAGAGACAGAGAGAGAGGGACAGAGAGAGAGAGAGAGAGAGAGAGAGAGAGAGAGAGAGAGAGAGACAGAGAGAGAGAGAGAGAGAGACAGAGAGAGAGAGAGATAGAGAGAAGAGAGAGATAGAGAGAGAGAGAGAGACAGAGAGATAGAGAGAGAGAGAGATAGAGAGACAGAGACAGAGATAGAGAGACAGAGAGAGAGAGAGAGAGATAGAGACAGAGAGAGAGACAGAGAGACAGAGAGACAGAGAGAGAGAGAGATAGAGAGACAGAGAGACAGGGACAGAGACAGATAGAGAGACAGAGGACAGGACAGGACAGGACAGGGACAGAGACAGAGACAGGACAGACAGGGACAGGAGAGACAGAGACAGGACAGGGACAGGGACAGGGACAGGGACAGGGACAGGGACAGGAGACAGGGACAGAGAGACAGAGACAGGGACAGGGACAGAGACAGGAGACAGGACAGAGAGACAGGGACAGAGAGACAGAGACAGAGAGAGATAGAGAGGACAGAGACAGAGAGACAGAGAGACAGGAGAGGATAGGGACAGGGAGACAGAGACAGGGACAGAGAGAGAGATAGAGAGACAGGAGAGATAGAGAGATAGAGACAGGGACAGGACAGGGACAGGACAGGAGACAGAGAGACAGAGAGACAGAGAGACAGAGAGATACAGAGATAGAGAGACAGGACAGGGACAGGGACAGGGACAGAGACAGAGACAGGGACAGGACAGGGACAGAGAGACAGGGACAGGACAGGGATAGGACAGGATAGGGACAGATAGAGACAGGACAGAGAGACAGAGAGACAGGACAGGACAGAGAGAGACAGGGACAGGACAGAGAGACAGAGACAGAGAGATAGAGAGATAGAGACAGGGACAGGGACAGGACAGGGACAGGACAGGACAGGATAGAGACAAGGGAGACAGGGACAGGACAGAGAAGACAGGGACAGGGACAGGGACAGGGACAGGGACAGAGAGACAGGGACAGGGACAGGACAGGGACAGGGACAGGGACAGGGACAGGGACAGGGACAGGGACAGGGACAGGGACAGGGACAGGGAGGGACAGAGAGACAGAGAGGGCAGGGAGGAGCCAGGGAGATAGGAGCCAGGGCCAGGAGCCAGGGCCAGGGCCAGAGGCCAGGGCCAGGCCAGAGCCAGGGCCAGGCAGGGCCAGAGAGATAGGGCCAGGGCCAGGGCCAGGGCCAGGCAGAGCCAGGGCCAGAGCCAGGGCCAGGGCCAGGAGGGCCAGGGCCAGGCCAGGGCCAGGGCCAGGCCAGAGAGCCAGGGCCAGGGACAGGGACAGGGACAGGGACAGGGACAGGGACAGGGACAGGGACAGGGACAGGGACAGGGACAGGGACAGGGACAGGGACAGGGACAGGGACAGGGACAGGGACAGGGACAGGGACAGGGACAGGGATAGGGATAGGGACAGGGACAGGGACAGGGACAGGGACAGGAGACAGATATAGAGATAGATATAGAGATAGACATAGAGATAGACAGAGAGATAGATATAGAGATAGATATAGAGATAGATATAGATATAGATATAGAGAAAGAGATAGAGAAAGAGATAGAGATAGATATAGAGAAAGAGATAGAGAAAGAGATAGAGAAAGAGATAGAGAAAGAGATAGAGAAAGAGATAGAGAAAGAGATAGAGAAAGAGATAGAGAAAGAGATAGAGAGCTAGAGTTAGAGCTAAAGCTAGAGCTAGAGAAGAGATAGGGAAGCGATAGAGAAGCGATAGAGAAGCGATAGAGAAGCGATAGAGAAGAGATAGAGAAGCGATAGAGAAGCGATAGAGAAGAGACAGAGGAGATATAGAGGAGAGATAGAGGAGATATAGAGGAGAGATAGAGGAGAGATAGAGGAGAGATAGAGAAGAGATAGAGAAGAGATAGAGAAGAGGTAGAGAAGAGGTAGAGAAGAGATAGATAAGAGGTAGATAAGAGGTAGATAAGAGGTAGATAAGCGGTAGAGAAGAGGTAGAGAAGAGATAGAGAAGAGATAGAGAAGAGATAGAGAAGAGATAGAGAAGAGATAAAGAAGAGATAGAGAAGAGATAGAGAGATTAACGTCGAGTTTGGTTGGGTTTGGTTGGGTTTGGTTGAGTTTGGTTGTGTTTGGTTGTGTTTGGTTGTGTTTGGTTGTGTTTGGTTGTGTTTGGTTGGGTTTGGTTGGGTTTGGTTGGGTTTGGTTGGGTTTGGCTGGGTTTGGTTGGGTTTGGTTTGGTTGGGTTTGGGTAGGTTTGGTTACGTTTGGTTTGGTTAGGTTTGGTTAGGCTAGGTTTGGTTAAGTTAAGTTACGTTGGGTTAGGCCAGGTCCGGTTAGGCTAAGTTAGGTTAGATTTGGATAGATTTGGTTAGATTTTGTTAGGTTTGTGGTTAGGGTCGGTTAGGTTTGGGGTTAGTTTCCGTTAGGTCTGGTAAGGCTTGGTTACGTTTGGTTAGGTATGGCTAGGTATGGCCAGCTTTGGCTAGGTTAGGTTAGGTTAGGTTGGATTATGTTTGTCGAAATGGTTGCTTTTAAACATTTCGCAACGCGAAATGGAGGGCCTTCTAGGTTATGTTGTTTAGGTTAGGTTAAGTTAGTTTTGGTTAGGTTAGGTTAGGTTAGGTTAGGTTGGGTTAGGTTTGGTTTGGTTAGATTTGGTTATATTTGTTTAGGTTTGGGGTCAGGGTCGGTTAGGTGTGGGGTTAGGTTCGGTAAGATCTGGAAAGGTATGGCCAGGTTTGGCTGGGTTTGGTTATGCTTGGTTATGTTTGGTTATGATCGTCTTTCATACATTTCGCTTTGCGAAATGATGGGCCTCTAGTGATGATGTAAAATTGGGAGAATTTGCAATGATGTGTGTGTCGGGTGGTTTGCATGAAACTGAATTTTGGAGGCGTATCTAAGTGTTTGTTGCATTCGGCGGAGAGCTAAAGGAGGAATTCCCGATTCGGATTCTTATGCGGATTCGCGCACTGGAGGGGGGGGGGGGCGAAATCCGCCCACCCCTCCGGTTTTTCGAAGATAACTGCAGATTTTACCGGTCGATATACGCGACTGTCTGCGTACCTGCTTATAAATGACCGGCGCGTCGTTTAAAGCAAGAAAAATTGAAATCGTCCGAAAATTTTCAAGTTAGGGGCCGTTAAATAAATAAAAATCCTAGCGACAGAACACAAAAATCGGCGCTGATGCGCTTCTCGTATATTCGCAAGAGGGAAGTGTTCCTTGCAACACTAGCGACTTGTTTGATGTATATTGATATGCTAGATAGTTTCAAGGTCATGTTAGATCACCCAGGTCAAGTCAGGTCAAGTTGATGACAGGTTAATGGAACCAAACTTGGTCAACTGGAATGTTGTCAAAATGCACTATTGTTTGTCATTTGTACGGTTTGTCATTGCGCTTCCGTACTTTATTTATGTAATTAATTCCTTTCTTCGCGAAGCCGATTGAGCCGAGCTGCCCGACGGAGCAGTCGGGCGGGCGGCTCGGTTCCGGTAACTGGAACAGGTAACTGACCTGATAAAGTGCTGCGATATAGGTGACCTGAGGTCAAATGTCGGGTCTAACATCTGTATTGCATCATTAGTAATGTCCAAAGCATCATTGATGCCCACTTTGGAGCATTTAAACACAATCACAGCGATTCATAACAATGACAATCCAAGGCACGCAAAACAATAAAATTTTGACAAATGTGACCTCATTTAACCTTGAAGATATTTACCTAAGGTCATTAAATTTACACACAATAGAGTTTATTATCGTACCCATCCACCCTGAAAATTTCGTTTCTTTAGCTTTAATAGGAGCCGAGATCTTAGGGGGGGGGCGGAATCCGTCCCCCCCCCCTCCAGTGCGCGTAATTTTCAGAGGCCCTCCAGGGCGCGTGTTAAATGAAGATGAAGACGCACAAAAACACAGGGAACGGAAGTACGATGAAGATGAAAAACGCGTGCGGTGACGGGTGTCACCCCTAGAAACAAAAAAGCGAAGAGAGCGACGGGTGTCACTCCACGAAAATGAAAAATGAACTGCGATGACCAGCAGTCAGTCAGTCCAAATTGACACGGCGGAGTAATCAGTGGGCTCTGGCGATATATGCTCAAATAGTACTGAATACTCCATGTAATATATTCAGCGCCACGTCGGAACAATAGGTAACCGAACTGTTGAAGCCTGAAACCTAGTTATTACATTGAAGAACAAAGATATCGAAAAGCACATGCATTTGTGAAAGCGTACAGGTCAGTCAGTTGAGTGAATTAGACAGCTATTATTGCAGATGGTTATTGGACACAGAGCATTAGAGATAAGCAGAGGAACAAGCTATAATTGACATGGTTAAGCACGATTAATGACACTGTCATCTTACATCAAAGGGTGAACCTTAAGTACACCACATCGTCTAATAGATGACAGCACTCTCACACAGCAGTCGACCGGCAAGCATGCTGGTGCTCTCACTCGCGCTTTACTACACCACAACTGTCCTGTAGGATCCTGCAGGATCCGTCACATAAATCCTGTAGGATCCAGAGCTGTCCTGCAGGATCATGTGCATAAATCCTGCAGAATCCTTCACATCAATCCTGTCAGATCCAGGGCTGTCCTGCATGATCCTGCACATAAATCCTGCAGGATCCTTCACATAAACCCTGTCGCATCCAGGGCTGTCCTTCAGGATTCTTTACACCAATCCTGTTGATCAATGACCGTCCTGCAGGGTCCTGCATAGAAATTGAATGCGAGCCTACAGGATCCTGTGGTGTCCTGCATATAAATCCTACAGGGTCCTGCACATAAATCCTACACGTTCCTGAACATGAATCCTACAGGGTCCTGCACTTAAATTTTGCTGGATCCTGCATGTGAATCACACAGCATCCTGCACCTGAATTGTACATGACCCTTCATGGTTTTGTGAAGGATCCTGCATGATTATTGTCAGAATTTTGCACAATAAACCACAGTAACCCTGCAGGATCTTGCACATTAATTCTGCAGAATCTGGCATAGGGATTGTACAGTATCCTGCATAATCATCCTGCAGGATCCTGCACAGTAATACAACAGGATCATGCAGAGCTACATGATTATGTAGAGTAATTATGCAGAACCTTGCACAGTTGTCTTCCATGATTACTGTGCACATGCCCCTACATACCCCCATGTACACAGCTCACATCTGCAGGATTATTCACAATAATACTGCAGCATTCAGATAATTCAGAATAATGTAGGAATTTGTGCAGAAATAACGCACCATGTGTGACAGCACTCTTATAATTTCGAAGCTGAATTCATTCAGCCTGGAAACTTTATGAATGGTGTCACGCAAACCTGGGATCTTCCTCTACACATTATGTACCTATTATGCACATGTCTGCCTTGCAAGAAGTGCACATGACACATAATTCTTCAGGAAATCAGCCAGTCTATGTCAGGGATCCTGAGAAAACAAATTGTTCAACAATTGGCATGGTTCGGTATGTGCCAATCGTCAAAGCTCAAGAGCCATCAAATTAACACAACACAAAATGTTAAGTATCTCTGTATTATACGTCTTCAGAACACATAACGCAAATGTTCTGGTGCCGTGATTGTAATACATCACGGGTCTACGGTCCGAGCAGGCGTGGTGGCAGACTCCAGGCGACGTTTCCCCAGCTTTGCTTCATCATTTAGTTTTGCTCTAAATATTCTCCGGACTTCACCCTCCGACAAGGTAAGCTTGCGACAAAGGAGCACATAGGTGTAAGCATAAATTTTACAATGGTAAATTTGTTTGTAAAATACATCAATATAGATATTCCATTTATGTAAACGTGTGGTTGGTTGTTGGTTTTACGACACGTCGACCGTTGAGTCATGTAGCGTCGCCAATCTCTCACGCCGATTGGTCGCGGGCGAAGAGTAGCGACAGGTGAGACTCGAACCCACAACCTTTCGATTGTAAGGCGAGCATCTTACCCCTAGACCACTCGTCCCCTATGTAAACGTGTGGAGAAAACGCCATCAGTACATGTATACGCACACAATAATTCATATAAATAAAAATTGGGGAGCCACTCAATATAAAATAAGCATTATCATCAAGTCACCACTCGAGCATTTCAACACTTAAAAAAGCAATTTAAGCCGCATTCCCGAATCCATTGTGCATTATTGTTATTAGGGTTTAGGGCGCATCGAAACTGTATCGGTTGCATAGCACCCCTATGTACATCAGTCAGACCATAGTTAATGAGTATGCTTGGTTTGATTACAATCAGTCGAGCATGCGGCATTAGTTAAACTGCCAATTAAAATAATTCTAATTTCAGTGTGAATCGCATACAGAACTGTACATCCTTGTGAATCGCATACACACCCTGTGAATCGCACATCCTTGTGAATCGCATACATCTGTGTGAATCGCATACACACCCTGTACATCCTTACATCAGGTGCTTTGCACACAAACTAGATTATGATGGAATGCACCAGCGTGCCGTACTGGTGTAAACTGGTACTCAGGGGCATGACGAGAAACGTTGTAAGGGAAGGATATATCCAGATATAACTGGAGGTGCCCCTCCAGGTATACCTGGAGGGGCACCTTTCCCTGCCAATGGGCGCCTCTGGCTGAAAAATTTGAAGGGTGCACTCAAACCTTCTCGGAGGGGCGCCTTTTCCCGGCTGAAGGGGCGCCAGCTTCCATGGGGTGGGAGCACATGCTCCCAGTTCCCCTCCCCAGATATGTCACTGATAATTGCATCACATCAAACCTTTAAGACGGACCTGAATATATATCTGTAACATCCTGCGGGACAGTCATGCATGCCATTGGAATCCTGCAGGACAGTCATGCACGACATTACAATCCTGTAGGACAGCTTTCTATATTTCTTAAATCCTGCAGGGTTGTCCTGCAGGATCAGATGTCTGTGCAGGAGTGTCTGCGGAAATGCACAGGATCCTGTAGGATCGTGGGGATTTTCTGAGAATCCTGTAGGACTTATTCACTAGGGCCAAGCAAACTAAAATGCACAACGGATCATAGACATAAATCAGCGCAATCGTCCTACTACTTCTTTTTAACAACAATCTAAAAACTCCACACGTACCCAATGGCGCAGCCAAGAACAAGAGTAGGACACACCGGGTATATGCTTCTCCGGTCACGTCCAAGGAGTCCGAAAAGGTCAGCCCAGGAGATTCCCGGAAGTGCCATCCGACGGTTTTGAAATGGATATGTCGGCTGGAATGGTTCCTTTGCTAGAGTCAGAAATACAAACTACAAAACTTCGGAAAGTGGGAATAATGGCAGAAATCAAAGCAGTTTTCAAATCGGCGGAATTGGAATGGTCCCGCACCACGTGTGTCGCAATAGGGGCATTTTTACTGCAACCCTGTTAGTACTTGTAATCCTTTCCCTCCAAAAGGTTAAGTGCTGAGTTTTCTATACCTTTGGTGGTGCTTGGACCCCACCATATATGCCTTCTTGACCTCATTCACCAATTTGATTTCTAATTCCCCTTGAAATTGACTTGGGACCGATCAAGTACGATAATATTCCCAAATCTCCAAAATGCCGAGATTCGCAGTGGTTCCAGCATAGCAACACCAAATCCAGATCATACTGTTCTTTCATCAAATCAAATAACTGCTTTCCCCAAATTTTAATCAAGGCCAAGGTTACTAAACGGAGGTCAGGTCAAATTATCTCTCCTTATCGCAGTAAGGGGAAACTTTTCGTGCAGAACATGATGAAAGAATGATATAGACATTCGGCTTTCAAATATGTGACAAGGTCATTGGTGTTAGGTCAGGTCAAGTATTATGCATATTCTACACTGCCGTCTTGTGTGTGGAGTTTGAATTTTTGTGCGCGTCAGCTGCCTTAGCGACATTGCGCACGCAATGTCGTCTTATGCCGAATGCTACTGCTCCTTGTAAATTGAAATTTTAATTCAGTTTTAGAGCCACCGAAGTAGTACACCATGACATTGTGTAAACAATGATCCGAGATGACCCGACTTCGTGTGACCGGACCTTATCATATAAAGCAAATATAAAGCATATAAAGGGCAAATATAAAGAGGTGCAAAATGTCGGACAGTAGGAACACATGACAGACGTAAGAAATTTTCACACAGGTGCGAGGGACACGAATAAGGCCACAAGGGTGCCGCACCCAAAGGCATTTCTGGCCGCGCTGCTGTTAGCACCTGTAATCATTACCCTAGTAGAAGTAAGGTCAGTCTCGCTGCTGACAGAATTTGCTTTTCTGATGGCATCAATATTCATCGCTCGAAATGCACAACAAGAGCAGCTGTGTCTCAAGCAGATTCAATGGTTGTGACGAATTGGGAAATAGTAATACATGGGCGACATTGGTACCTATTAATTGTAAGGTGACCGGTAGAATGCGGAGAAAGTGACAACTAATGCACACAAAACTGCTCGGAAAGATGATGCAAAGCCGTGATTAATCCCACACCGTTCACTGTGACTCACCAGGGTCGTGGAGTACGCACCGTCCACCAGGGTTGGATTTATACTTTGCAATCCTGGGTGATGAGAGGACAACTTCTGAGTGATGGAATACGGAGAGGATATTTTCCTTCAAACCTTGGCATCAGAATATCACTTTGAAGTTTCAGGTGAATCTTGAGCATTTACCACAGGGCAATTCGTCGTCGAACAACACCATCGGACGTCCTCATTGAAAACGCATGGAGGAAACAACATGGAGGATAATTTTGCGAAGAGGATAATGCTATGGATGGCAAAAATCCAGGAAAACCCAGTTTTTCGACCCTGACGTCCACTGTGGCGGGCCAGGGTCGCAGAGCAAACCGTCCACTGTGGCGGACCGGGGCTGTGGAGTACACCTTCTACTCTGGCGTGCCCAACTACCCCCCTTTAAAAAAGCCCCCGGATTTCCAATATTTTTTGTCAAAGAGTGTTCTTTATATTTTTGTTATAGAATAATTAGTGCCCAAACGAACTGTCCTGTAGAGGGGGCCAAATCTACCACCATTATTTCTGAATGACCGGATTTCAACCCTAACTCCCCCCATCCTGTTTGAAGGTTTTTCTTTTGGAATCCCTTGAAAAGTCGCCTCACACTGCTGAAATTGCACCTGAAGGAATCACTCAAAAATGTAAAATTTGGCAATATCAGGCATTCCAATTAATAACGCCCGGTCGCCAAAACGCCAACGTTCGTGCACGTGTACACCCGCCTTGCGCAGTTGGCGCATTCGCCACTATACGTGCGCTTCTCCGGTTTCTGCTAGGCCTCCCACGTTTTGCTAATTACTGTTGCAAGATAGTCGTGTGCCACATTTGACATGTGGAATGCCTGGTATGGCGGCTCGCTGGAAAAAATCGAAAAATTCAATTCAATGTATTAATTCTCTTCTTCCCACATATTCTCGTGATTAAGAAATCCGGAGACACACTGAGCTTTGATGCACCTCATCTCTTTGGTTAAATAAGCTCTCAGATTGGCTACCGAGCCGTGACCCTGGCTAAGTGTTCGTTTTTTACCCGTTGCGTTTTTCTTCTTCTATGGATGTGTTTTAGGGCTCCAACCAATTTTTGTTAGGGGCCGGCACATGTTTGAGACCCGGATCTTTGTAACAGCTTTGTTGCCTTTTTATACATCGATGATATTTTTGTGGTATCGGCGCGTTTTCGAAGACGCCGATGTGTTTATTTAGTGTTCGGTCTATTTGTTCCTTGTTTACGATCAATTCCCTTTTTGAGGGCCCGGCCTGTTTTTGAGGCCCCGTGCGGTCTGATGGCCCTGGTGTGCCTCGAGGCCCTCCGTTACGCTTTTTATTTAGCGCTCCTGGTGTGTTTATTTCGAGATGCAGCGCATATTTTAAGGCCTTGTCGCTTTTTGCGAAACTCGGTACGCTTTTGATTACCGACACTAAATTTTGAGATTACCGACGGAATTTTTGGGCTCCGAACGCGATATTTGGGGGCCCCGTGGTCACTTGTTGGGATCCCTAGCTTGAGCTTTAGTGGGTAGGACACGTTTTTTTGTGTCCCAACACGCTTTGTGGGTTTTGGAGCGGTTATTGGGACCCCAGAGTGATTTTCCATGTCGGCACTGCTTTTCGTTGCCCCGGCTTCATTTGTTGGGTGATCACAATGAGACTTTTGAATCCCCGGTGCGACCTGTCCTATGCCCCTAGCGTGATTTTCAGGGATCCAGGCGATAATTCTTGGTACCCCAAGGCTCAGTGTGACCTTCCGGGCCCCGGCCCGACCGTTTGTGGCCTCCGTCCTGATTTTCTTGAACCACACTACGTCTCTTTCGAGCTCCCAGCGTGATTTTCAGGGGTCCAGGTGGGAACTTTTGAGGCCCCAGCTCTTTTTCATAAGCCCCTGCGCGACTTTTTCGCCCCAGTGCGATTCTACGGGGCTCCGGTGCGATTATTGGCGGCCCAAACGGGATTATTAAGGAAACTGGCGCATTTTTTTCAGGAGCTCGACACGATTATTGGGGGCCCCACAACCTGTCAGGGGGCAACTGCCCACAATGTCCCCTCCCATTCGACATGCTACTGTTCTGCTGTGTATACCGAATGGTGAAGTGCTAATTTGGTTTGACCAGTGTAGGGCCCACCGCACCAGGCGGCTCCCGTACCGTTGCTGGTACGTGAGCCGTCCGTATAAAAGAAGGTGTGTTGTGGGTGGGCCTCTTGATATTAAAAAAAAACTTAACTTGGATTTCGATGGGGCTGAGCAGGATTTTATTTTGCCTGAAGAGATACTCGAGTTTGGGGTGTTTCATGTGTCAAAATGGGAGAAGGGGGGGGGAGACGCGGTCAGGGGTAACCTCCGGAAATTTCAGTGTGGATGTGAGAACCTGCTTCAAGTGAATGGCAATGCTGTCTTTATTTTTGTTTTTGGAACGCCGAACCGGGGGTTTAGTCCATGCGACATTGGAGGGGTGATTTAGCTGTGTTGTTGTCCTGAAGTGGTATCTAACGAGTTGTAGTGTTCTGCGTTGTTGTAGGCTAGGGATGCTGGTCTCACCCCGGAGACTGGTGGTAGGTGTGGTGCAGTGTGCTCCGGTGATGAGGCGGAGTGCGTGATTTTGTGTGCATTCCAGTGACTTTGTGAGTGTTGGACATATATGATCGAAGATAAACACATTGTATTCCAGGATTGAACGAATCAGTGCAATGTACATTTTGGTAAGAGTCGTCCTGTCTGCACCCCAGTCGCGACCGCAGATGCAGCGCAGGAGATTGAGACGAACAGCGCAGCGCTGTTTAATATAGGTGATGTGGGGGCTAAAATAAAGTCCTTTGTCCAGGATAATTCCGAGATATTTGAAAGAGGTTTGGAGGGGGATAATTTGATCGCGAAAGCGAAGCGGTTTGCTAGGCGGGATGTGTCTGGGAAGCCGGGAAAAGAGCATAGTGACCGATTTGGTGGGGGAGATCTGTAGCCCCCAGAGGGAGCACCATGAATCAATGTGATTCATGGCGAGTTGGATAACGTGATTCGCTGAATCCGCCGATGGGTGCGTACACCAAATAGCCAAATCATCGGCATAGAGAGAATATTTTAGTAGGGGAGAAATTAGGGGAAGTTGTTCTAATACGTCGTTAATCATGATAAAAAAGAGGGTTGGAGATAGCACGCTGCCTTGCGGGACGCCTTGGTCGAGAGTGTGGGGCCGTGAATGAATGTTGCCGCAGCGAACGACGAAGGAGCGATTTTCTAGAAAGTTGGTGATAAAGGTGGTCATTCTGCCCTTGATACCAATACGGTGTAATTTAATTCGAAGGGCAGAACTGTGTACTTTGTTAAACGCGAAGTTTAGGTCTAAGAAAAGGGCGATGGTTTCGGATTTTTTCCCGAAACCACGCTGGATTGAATCCACAATTTCGAGTAGGTTGTCAGCGGTGCTTCGTTTTGGTCGGAAGCGGCTCTGAAAGAGGGATATAATTTTGTTATTTTCGAGATAGACTCTGATTCGTCCATTGACCATGCGCTCAAAATATTTTACAAGCACAACTAGTGAGAGAGATAGGAAGATAGCTAGAGGGGAGATGTCGAGGTTTGGAAGGCTTAGGTATAGGGATGATAGTACTAGTAGACCAAGAGGGTGGAAAAGTGCCGTCAGTCCATAGTTAATTTTGTGCCGAGAGGAGGTTGTCTTTACCAGAGTCAGAGAGATTTTGAAAGAAGAGATATGTCAAGTGTTCAGGCCCAGGGGCTCTACTGGATACCTTGGAGAGGGATAAATTTAATTCGTAGAGGGTAAAGTGTGCGTTGTAGGTTTGGAGTTGTCTGAGTCGAAGTGGCAAGTAGCAAGAGTGTCGCGAAGGAATGAGGTGGTGTGCTGTGAGTATTGAGTGTTGGAAGATATGTCGGGGTAATAAGTGGCGAAGTGTTCCGCGACGGCTGTGGGCTCAGTTATGTGCTGTTGGTTAATTGTCAGTTGTGGGAATGCGTGGTGTGAGGCTCTGCCATTGGAGAAGGAACGAAGTTGAGTCCAGATTTGGGAGATGGGGCTGAAACGGTTGAATGTGTTGGAGTAGAGTTGCTAGCTGTGTTTCTTGGCCGAAAGGATAATTTGCTGACAGCGTAGTTTTGCCTCGCGTGCTTCTACCATGTTTTGTACTGTGAGGTTTTTCGAAATTTTCGCTCAGCCCGCCGCCGTGAGGCGACGGCTCGTTTGCACTCGTCGTTCCACCACGGCACGGATTTACGGTCGGGTGGGCGACGAGTTTTGGGTACGTGCTCTTCTGCCGCGAGTAGTATGGTATTGAGCAATGCCGAAATTGGGGGGTGAGACTGGGGTGGGATAAGATTATCAATTTCCTTGGAGAAAGATGGCCATTTCGCTTTGCGAACGTTCCAGTTGGACATAAAAAAACGGTCTCCAAGCGGATAATTCAGGTCGGAAGAGAAGACGTCCTTGAACTTTGCGAGGGTGACACACCCGACCTGCATCACTGTTGCGACATCGCATCACCAACTGCGACACGCAGCGCTGCCATGACAGACTAGCGCGACCGTAGCCACCGACCGCATCGACTTCGCAGAAAGGCACATGGCAAGCAATGCAGACAATTCCACCCCATGGTGGATCCTTCGGGTCGATTAGCCAACGAGCGGGAAAAGGCTTCAGAGTGACGTAATCGTGGCAGAAATGCGGCGTGCCTCTCCTATTTGACCAATTTCCGGAAACCTCACGGGCATGGACGTCCGGGGGCCCCGGCAGCAGTGCGTGGTGCCATCGGCCGTATGCACGGCGAGCTATGTGCAGAGCTGCGGAGCTGCAGAGCTGCGGTGCTATCGTGCAGCATCGCGCACAGCCGCACGGAAGCGCCGAACAGTCAGCCCGAATGAATGGCTGGCTGTACGTCTGTCCGTGGGAACAGTGCGTCAGTGTTGGTCGGCTTCCGGCCCCAGTTCCGGCCAACCATCAGCCATCGCATGCCGATCTGCTGTTGGATTGGCTGGATGTCGGCCCGCGGGATGTTCTATGCAGCATGGCGTAGCAGAGGAGAAGTGGCTATGTCTTCACACTTCGGAAACCCTGGCCTTAACCTACGTGCGTTTCTTGGAATAAATAGACTGCAAAAGTAATTTGCACCTCCTTCAGCTTTTTCGGAGGTTCCATGCATTAAGAGAGAACCAAACAACCGAAACAATCAGAGGCGCAGCCAAGGGGCCACCCCTCCTTAACAACCAAAATGCACTAGATCAATCAAGAAAGTTCGAGGTTTTCCCTGCGCTAAGGGTGTAGTAATGCTGTTTGAAGGCCAAATAGCGGCGTTGCTTACCACGCTTAGCGGCTAGGTGTACTGCATGCGATTCAATGTGTTGCGCATAAGGCAAAACTGCAAGGTGCGCTGACGAGTAGCAATTCACAATCTCACTCACAAAATACACCGCACGCATACAACGGGTTCGACCCAGCGACAGCAGCAGGGACCGGTTCGCGATGGTGACCTTACCTTGATCTTGGCCTTGATCTTGATCCTGACCTCTCGACCTCGCTGTTAAGCCGCTAGCTAAATCACGAGCTATTTTGAAGATGTCCTTATACCCTACGTTTCACAGCAGTTGTAAACAATCCAACCTAAGCAAGCCATCCATGTTCATGAACAACAAGGTGGAACACGAGTGACGACCACACCAACGACATTAATCACACATCTACACCTGGTTTTCTAAGACAATAACATTTATGAGGTGACCACTGCTCACCCCTCTGGTGTAACATCCATTTTCCAAACCGATAATATAATAGGGCTGTTTTCCGTCATCCTCTTCAGGCAGCTAGTCAAACCAATCGTTTGCAAGTTGGCAATAAGTGGGTAATTTCGAGCCTGACGGCTCGGTGCCGGCAGCTTAACCCTCGCAGTGCCGCACTTTTTCCTACCCCTCGCAATGTAGACGTGGAAGGGATCAAATTGACCCTCCTTTCTAGACTGCAAGGGTTAAGCAAGCTTTGAAAAGAGACGCCAGTTTGGCCAGCATTTTGACCGACTGAGAATGACCCACATGCTGGGGCATGACTCGCCTTATGCACAATGGACGATTTTCCGAGTCCTCCTGCAAACGATACTCCAAACGTGTAACGTTGGATAAGATTTCGCTATTAATGCTCGAAATTGCATTTAATGTCGTTCGTTCACCTTTGGTTTCAGCTAAGTATCTATTCGAGTTCAGACAACCTTCTCAATTTCCGAAGAACTTACAAATACCTTTCTGGGCTTTCCATGTAATGTCTTGACTCAAAGTTCGGTCATGATTGGTTCCCGTCTACCTCCCCAATACTCATGCTCCCTTTCGCCAAATGTTTTTTTTTAATGAACTGCTGGCGTTTCAGCTCAGTTCATTTAACAGCTCTTAACACATTAACAGCAGCTTGACCACTCATAGCGCCACCACCTCAGGCTACCCGAAGGGCAGGGGCGGGGACTGAACGAAAGTACACCGTGAGCATGCGAACAGCTAAACCTAACTACCGCCTAGATAAACAACAGGAGGACGCCAACCTAAAAGAGTCAGTCCAGGCAACCAAAAGGCAAGTCAGTCTCGGCGACGATCAGCAGAAGTCGATCCCCAGACCGACCAGACGGCACAGCAGCTGAACCCGACGCCGTTGCCGACGCCGCCGCCGCACCCGACAAGACTCCATCCGAGGATGCCTCCAGTAAACGGCGCAGCGACCGACGACGCAACAGCCGACGCCTACCCCCGGAACTCCGCAGACATTTCCGCCTCGTACGACGAAGAGTAGGCGAGTCGAGCCGGAAACAGAGACTCGAGTCGAGCCGGGCCGAGAGACTCGCACATCCGGTCAGTCAGTGGGGCAGAACTCCCGCCTCAGCTCTGGCGGCCAGGCCGTGCCGGACCGGCCAGCCCGCGTGTCAGAGAAGCCAGGCCAGAGGAGCCACCAGGGCGCAGGGCAGATGCGGAGGCTGCCGGACAGAGATCTGCCAGGGCGCGGGGCAGAGGCACCACCAGGCCGCTAGGACGAGATACCGGGGCCGCCGGGCAGAAGAGCCGCCGGACAGAGGCGTCGTCAGGGCGCGGGTCAGAGGTACCGCTGGGGAACGATGCGAGGGCCACCGGTCCGCCGCTGCGCCGAGCAGGCCCCAGCCGACGGAGCGCTCTTGATAATGTTGTCCAGCTGTGGCTGTGAGTACACCCGCGAGGGCGGCGAATCCCTGGTACTCTTGAAACAAGGGATGCCACTTTTAGTGAATACGCCAAATCCTGTGTTCTCGTTTCAAATGAATAATCTCCCCTCGCTTTTGTTAGCGATTCGTTGGCATACGGGACAGGCTTCAGAGTGCCGTGCTGGAGTCGATCCTAGTAGATAGCGTTCCGTAGATTGCGATTAGTTGGTTGGTTATTTGGGCTAAGGGCCGCATCGACTATGTTGGTCACACAGCGCCCATGCAGATTGCGATTAAGGAACGCACAGATCTGGGTTATCTCTGCAGGAGTTGGATGGCTCCTGGAAGGAGAATGATGCCTGGAGTTGGGGGCCCTGGGAGATAGTGAATCCCGGGTATAGGAAAATTTGAAGGATCTCTGTGATTTTGAGAGTTCCCAGGTACCTAGAGGAGTGGCCCTGGGAGATGGAGAGCCTCTGGGAATCTGGAGAATTTAGGGGCCCCGAGAGCTGGAAGAGTCCCGAGAGTAAGAGGACCAGATGGGAACAGGAGTGGTTCCCTTGAGGCTGGAGGAGGCCTTGGGAAACCTGGAAGATGCCCTCGAAGTTGCAGATTCCTCTTCAAACTAGAGGGACGCTTTGGAGCTGGATGGGTCTTATGAAGCTAGGGTGCTTTGCAAAGTCGGGCAGCCACTTTTGGCTGCATGGAACCGCTTGTAGTTTGCTGACACTTGCAGGCGTTGGAGAGCTTCTGGAAGGTTGAGTACTGCTGGAGCTTGAGGGACCGTAGGAGTCGCATAACTTTCTGGAACTGGGATAATTCGAAGGCCTTCTAGGAATAGCCATATATCCAGTTGGTGGCCAACATGGGTCTCTTTCGACAGCGCAAGGAATCCCACCAAGGCCTACAGGAACGGCCATCATTTTGGTGTATTTTCGGAAAGACACATGCCCATCCGACCTCCATTGCAGAATGTTGTCCCCCTAATGCTACTTTGTGACCATCCATAGTTGAATATGGACGCTTGAGAGGGCAATCTCCCCTCAACATATGTTTCCTGGGGTAGTGCAAAGAAAATGTTCCGCTCGGTCAATATCTAGGCGTACACTGTCTACTCTGTCTGGGACACCGTAGTCAAAGAACGTATTGTAATTCTCAACAACGACTTAAACACCTAGCATTAGTATATTATATAGTATTATAGCATAGTACAGTATAGCATAGTATTAGCATAGGAATAGTATTCCAATAGAGGTCCAACAGCAGTGCAGATTCTCTCCCCTCACAGGCCCAACAGTGGGTTGGCAGGTCTTCAATGACATGAAACGCCCAACATTGATACAGGGGCTCAGCATCAGTTTGAGCGAACCGACACAACAGTTCAGAGCCACCAACAGCAGCCCAAGGGATCCAACAATCAGTAGACACCCTAATGTATTAAGGACTAAGTCTTGAGTCCTGTGTAAGACTGATACTTGGGATGCTTATAATTTCACCCTCTTCGTGAAATTTGACACGGGCGAAATTGTTGAGAGGAATAATAAAGTTTAACTAAAGTAGTTCATAAACTTGCAAGCTCTATTAGCCTCATAAGCTTCATAACTCTTTAGCATTCTAGTCCTGGCGATTTTCATAGTACGCCTTCCCCTCAACTATTTTTTTTGGACCTGCCCACACTGGTTCACGTTGGTACGCACATGCTTCTCAAATAATTTATTTTGGGTGGAGGCATTGTGCATGTCGCGCAAGAGATAATTACTCCCTCCAGGACTCTAAAATTATGGTTGCGTTCATCGCTGCCAAGCACACCCTCCCGCATGTAGCATTTTGTATCTTAATTTTATATATGAAAGCGTGGAAACGATCGCATTAAATTGCATCAAATGATATTTTTGGGGGCTCTCATCCCTCCCCGAAAGGAAGTCCTGGCTGCGCCCCTGCCTAAAGGCCCTATGTCAATGCACCAAATTAGGGACTTTGTCCTTGTAAAATCCCATCGATAAATCCGCCCCTGTCTTGTGTGAAATGTGTCCTCCAGATTTGAAAATGTGAAGTTACACCCATGCAGTACCGCTGACCTCGTGACTGGAAGCACCTTACGTTAGCACGAAGAAAAACAAAACATAGTCGTATATATAAAACAATATTCATATATATCTATCTATATATATATATATATATATATATATATATATATATATATATATATATATATATATGTATGTGTGTGTGTGTGTGTGTGTGTGTGTGTGTGTGTGTGTGTGTGTGTGTGTGTGTGTGTGTACTAGGTAGGATGGAATGACAAATTGTTAGAACGCAGAGAAAGGGGAGCATAATTTTATTGGCAACGTTTCGGCTTTCTCAAGCTACCTCTCCGAGGATTTGCATGCGTGCGAATATTTAACACCTAACACACGAGGCACAAATAAAAAGCTGGTTGCAAGCATTTGCAAATGCTTAATAGAATGCTCGACTTTGGCTATATTTGACAAAACTTCAATCAATTTGGGACAAGGTGTAAGTGTTTTTAACTTTTATTATCGATTGCCGCACCATTTTGGAATCCTCTCACAAAGAGCAATGGAAAAAACACGGCTCCCGCTGAATCAGAAAAACGTTTTGCATTTCTGACCATCCTAATGGTTCATGTATGTCACAATATCACATGTGTAGCGAGATATGGGTCATTGAGTTCTCACTCGTGATGAAGGTTATACAATAACTGCGCAATGCTTGTCTAAATGGAGTGAGCAGTGGTTGGTAGATGAGTACGCTGATCACGGGCAGTTCAACAACATACCATATTCATTGACGAATTACGTACTTAATTAATTAATTACATGCTAACACATTCAGCAAACATGGTGGCTATTGGTGTACCCATCACAGGGTATGATGAAAATATCGGAGCGCAATATGTGGGGAAACTTAAATGGAAGCACTGGATGAAAAGGGTACAAAGATAAAATGCTTAAGGGTATAGGACCGAGACTCGAAGTCCGGGATGCGAAACTGGGACGGGTTGCCGATAGGCGCCTCGCTGAAAAAAAATTCACGCACGACAGGCAGCTGGCATACATAAAATACAAATAATAGCAAAGGAAACGAACACGGACTCGATGAGCGAAGTCCTGGCATTCTTCGCGTGCCATAGTGTTCGACTTCGGCTTCTCGCTTTTGAAACATGACTGATGACAAGATAACAAGGAGGATGACCGGATGCTTCGTTTTGTTTGGTTGTTTGGCTTCGAATTTGTCCTGTTCCTATTCGTTTTCTTCTTATTTCCTGATCGTATGTTTTTGTACATATCATTGTAACTTTCGCATTATAACTTTTGTTAAGGCGACATACGTTCTACATTGAATATTCAATGAGTCGGCACGTATTTGAAGGCTCGTGCGTTATGTCGCCATCTTCTTGAGCTACACATTACACAAAATTCGTCTTATTATTTTAGCATAGCAAGCAGAACCATGCACATTCATCAAGCCTACGATAATTTAGGACGGCCCCAAACCGCCTCTCTTCACTACTCGCCGATAGCACACAATGCACACAGCAATACAATATGCAGCTTCAAATCACGGGTACAAATAAAAGCACGAAATAGATTATGAAACTAAACCTTATTTCAGGAATGCAGAGCTGCTGAACGCTGACCGGGCGTCTGAGCTAAGAGAGTCAGCTTAATAATGCTCATCTGACCTTCTCTCAGAATAACTTTTATTTTTCTAACGCATATTGTTTAACCTCGGGATCTGAGGCAAACTTTTCCAATGTGAAAATAACAAACAAAAGAACGGAAATTCCCTTAAATCGGGATGTTCAGCACAATAAATTAAACGCAGCTTCATGGGAACTTCAAACGTTTTCAGGACTTCCAATCACTAAGCAAGCGATGCCTGCCCCTTTGCTCATGTCCCTTGCATGATAAGAATCAATAACCAGGATAAATGCTACTGCGCATTATCAAACGTGGGCACGGCGCACGCAAATTGCGCCGCTGCGCCGCTGCGCTGACGGCGCACCTTAAAAACCGGCGGCGCAGCGGCGCCGGCGCGAAGTCTAAAAAAACCGGCGCAACGGCGCGCGGCGCAAGTAAAAAAATCCGCGCCGCTGTCCGCGCCGCTGCCCAGCTTTAGCGAGCGATAAAAGACGACCTAAGAATCCGACGCGGCAAACACATATGTACCTGACTACCTGTTACGTGTAGTATTATAAGTAATTATACTAACCATATACATAAGTAAAACTAACCACCTGTAAAGTTCTATATACATTACTAAAACTTTTAGTAACCTTTAAAACCTTATGGTAGCGTTTTGACTTTATAGGGTAATCTGAAAGGTCTCAGACTGAGACAGACTCAGACATTGCATTTTTTGTAAATATAAAAAAGGTAATACAAAAAAGTAATTGCTGTGCCATTGTAAAGGCAACACCCCACGGACACTTTAGTTTTGTTCATTGCAATCCTTCAGAAATAAATGGAATAAATTGTTCCTAATGGCGCCCGAGGGATGTCGGAGCGTATAGGATTTGTAATCTAGGGTAAAGATTTGCGTCGTTTAGAGCAGCTGATTGCCACTACAGTGCGAGTCTCTAGTCTCTACCCTGACTGCAGTGCTGCACCAGCTCTTGTGGTGATAGGTTATGGTCCGTTCTCGCCGCTTCATCTGTTGGCAGGCTTTTTTTTGCATTTAACTGTGCAAGAAAGTAAAACGATATGCTAACCTTTTTTAACTAAATTATATTTTAAAACAAACTTAAATCTCTACTATGTTTAAAAATCGATGGGTTATAACGTATAACTAAATTTTTTTTTTTTTTTTTTTTTTTTTTTTTTTATTAAGGGTTTTTTTTTTTTTTTTTTTTTTTTTTTTTTTTTTTTTTTTTTTTTTTTTTTTTTTTTTTTTTTTTTTTTTTTTTTTTTTTTTTTTATATTTTTATTTTTTTTTTTTTCCCCCCCCCGTTTTTTGGTGGTTTTGTATTTTTTTTTTTTTTCCCTCCCCTTTTTTTTTTTTTTTTTTTTTTTTTTTTTTTTTTTTTTTTTTTATTTTTTTTTTTTTTTTTTTTTAGTTTCCCGGTGGGGGGGGGGGGGGGGGGGGGGTGGGTTTTTTTTTAAATTTCCCCCCCCCCCCCCCCCCCCCTGCGGGGGGGGGGGGGGTTTTCGGGGGGGCGGGGGGCCTCTTGGGGGCCCAAGGGCCCCCCCCGACCCCCTCCAATTTTGAGCGGGTGGTCTTCCCCCCCGGCAACCTGAAGCTTATAGGGTACTTCACTTGCCGCCAGTTGTCAAGGTGGAAACACATCGCTGTGGAGCTCCTGCTTTTCTAGATAAGTCGTTGCAGAACCGGGCAGTATACCAGGCTTAACTGTGGATAGGTATTTAGCAATTACTTCTGTGCATATATTTGCATAGCTTTATCTCATAAGTTTCTTTTTTGGCAAGCTGATTATAATATTTATATCTAGAGACGCTGCCCAGCGCCATTTTGTCCATTCTGTCTGTCTTTGTCTAGTGTGTCAGTGCTTTCAGCTACTTATATAATTTTTGGCAGTTATTCAGCGAGTGATTTCTTCTTTCTTTAAAACCACTGTCAACTTTCTGCACAGTGATTACCTTGTAAGTGCTGCATAGTTAGGAACTAGCATATATCTAAGCTTTGTCGGTTATTTTGCTCTGCTCTGTTATTTGGTAAATAATTTTGGAGCAAGATATTTTTCAATTTCAATCTAGGAATAAGCTGCAGCCTTTAGGATGGTTAACACCAGGATGCAGGCACTAGAGGATGAGGTTAGGGCCCTTAAGGCAGAGCTTTCCAAGCTCAAAGCTTCCCTTGCTTCAAAGGGCAGGCCAGAACGTAAGGGGCAGTCTGTAGCAGGGGCATCCTATGCCCAGGTGGTCACAGGCCACCAGGTAACTGTAGCTTCCCCTGCTGTGGAGGTGGCAGGGAGATCTGAAGAGATAAGTGTTCCTAGTGAACAGAATATTTCTAGTAGCTCACAGGAGGGGCAGTGGTTTAAAGTCAAGGGGTGGAGGATTTGGAGGCGTGAGCCTAAGCAAGGGGGCAGTGAGTGGCAGGTGGTAGGTGGTAGGAGTGGGAAGAAACCTAGTGAAGCAGCTCAACAGGCAGGAGTAGTAACAACATCCAACAGGTTCCAGGCATTGGAGGACTGCCCCCAGGATAGTGATAGTGATAGTGATAGCAGCAAGGAGAAAGTGCTAGTCGTAGGAGACTCTCGTGTGCGGCATTTGGATAGGGTATTCTGTAAAGGTCGGAAAGGTAGGAGGTGCATCACCAGGCCTGGTGCCAAGGTTAGAGACCTGGTCCAAGTGGTCGCACAGGCCACCAGCGAAAACCAGTTTAGTACAGTTATAGTGCAGGTAGGAGTGAACAACATAGGTCCTGCTAGGAGTGAGGAGCTGATGCAGGACTACAGGGCCCTTCTGGCCACCCTGAAGCAAAGCAATAGCAGAGTTATTGTGACAGCTATTCTGCCTAGGGCTGGAGTCTCCCCTGAGTGGAGCTCTAGGGCACTGGCAGCCAATGCCAGGGTAGGTAGGCTTTGCAATGAGTTAGGTTTGACTTTTGTTGACAAGTGGTGCAGGTTTTATGGCTCATCTGACCTCTATCAGAGGGATGGCTTGCACTTCTCTGAGAAGGGGGTGCAAGTGTTAGGCAAAGTATACGAACATGTCCTTCAGGGAAACTAGATAATGGGGTGGGGAGGGAAGAATTGGCATTGCCATCTCAGGGATATGTCAATAGTGACAGCATAGGCAATAGAACCTCACAGTCAGCAAATAGGGGTAGCAGTAGATCAAGGGGGCAGAGTGGTAGCTCATCCAGAGATGATAGAGCTACTCAACATAAAAAAGCCAAAGAGGGTCATGGAACTTTTGTTAAGTGTATGATGCTTAATGCTCAGAGCATTCGATCCAAATTTGATGAGTTCAAGTGTTATGTTGCTGAGGAGAAACCAGATTTTGTTTGCATTACTGAGGCATGGGTCAGTGAGGGATATTTTGGGGATAACTTGCAGGACTATGAGATCCAGGGATACAATATGTTTTCATGCAATAGGGGTCCAGCAGTGAAAGGGGGTGGTGTAATGCTCTATGTGAATAGCTTATACAGTTCTCAAAAAGTAGTAGATGGGGTGAAAAATGTGTCTGTGGAGTCCATTTGGCTTGATGTTGCTGTGGGAAAAGGCAACAACAATAAACTGAGGATAGGAGCTTTGTATCGATCAGGAACCTTGCCACATTCTCAGCAACTGGAGCTTGATAAGGTGATTTGTGAGGAAATCAGTAGAAACTTTCAGAGGAAATGCCTTATTCTTGGTGACTTTAATCTAAAAGGATATGAAAATGTTGGTGTTGGCTCCCCATCATGTAAACTGTTTAGGAAATGCCTTGAAGAGGACTTGTTCTTACACCAGTTTGTAATGGAACCAACCAGGCAGGGCTCATTCTTGGACCTTGTCTTCTCAGATTTAAGTGATTTAGTTCAAGACTTGACTGTAGGAGAAACTCTGGGAAGAAGTGACCATAACATAGTGAGATTCAAGGCACAGGTATCAGGGACAATCAAGGATAATTTGGCAAAGATTCCAAATTTTAACAGGGCAGACTTTGCCTGCATGAGAGAGGCTTTAAGTGCCATAAAATGGGAAGAAGAATTCTTTGATTTAAATGCCTGTGAAATGTGGGAAAAGTTCAAATCCTACTTGAGGGAAATTCAGATTAGACATGTCCCCCAAAAGCAAAGGCGCAAAAGAAGGGTAGGAAAGCCAGCATGGCTTACACCAGATGTGATGAAAGCAATTAAGGCTAAGAAAGGTGCATTTAGAGTATTTAAGGAGGCTTCAAATATCGTAAATCTAAGGTCGTATCAAAAATCTAGAGACGCTGTGAAGCAGAAAATCAGAGCAGCAAAGCGAGCAAAAGAATTGGATTTGGCTAGGAACTGTAATGGGGACAGTAAAAAGTTCTTTAGTTTCTACAAGCTAAGTAAAGTTTCAAGCACAATTGGTCCACTGGATGTAAATGGGACTATATTGAGTGAGGATAGTGAGATGGTTGAGGAGCTGAGCAAGCAGTTTAAATCAGTGTTTACAGTGGAGGATGTGACTAATCTGCCAACCGTGAACCACAGTTCAGTGACAGGTGATCAGATACACGATGTTGATTTCATTGATAGTGATATTGTTTTCAATTATATCAGAAAAATAAAAACAAACAAGGCAGCAGGACCCGATGGAATTTATGCTAGGGTATTGCGGGAAGCTGAAAAGGAAGTGGCAATTCCACTTAGTATAATATTTTGTAGATCAGTTTTCGCAAAATGAAATTCCAACAGATTGGAAAAGGGCAAATGTAGTTCCTATTTTCAAGAAAGGAGAAAGAGGGAAAGTTGAAAACTATAGGCCAGTAAGCCTCACATCCCTAGTCTGCAAGGTACTCGAATCAATTATCAAGGATAGAATAGTTAGTTTTCTGGAAGGAAACAGATTGATTCAAGATACTCAACATGGGTTTAGAAAAGGGCGATCGTGCCTCACAAATCTCTTGGACTTTTTTGAATTTTGCTACAGAACAATTTGATCAGGGAAATCAGGTTGATGTAGCATATCTTGACTTTAGTAAGGCCTTTGACAAGGTACCCCATAAACGGTTAATGATGCAGCTTCAGGTCCATGGTATTGCAGGTAGCATCCTAAAATGGATAGAGTTGTGGCTTTCAGATAGACAGCAGAGAGTGATGCTAAATGGTACAAAGTCATCAGGGCAAAATGTTCTTAGTGGAGTCCCCCAGGGGTCGGTACTGGGGCCACTATTGTTCATTATATATGTGAATAGCATTGAATGTGGCCTAAGCAGTAAGGTTTTGAAATTTGCGGATGATTTGAAGATCTTTAGGGCAATAACAGGGCAAAATGAGCAGGTTTTGCTGCAGAAAGACTTAGACGAGCTAGTGAAGTGGTCCGAAAAATGGCAAATGAAGTTTAATTTTGATAAGTGCAAAGTCATGCATGTAGGTAGGCAGCATATGAAGGCTCCATACTTGATGGGTGGCCAAGTACTATCTGTGACTCAGCAGGAGAAGGACTTAGGTGTTATTTTGAACACAAAATTGGGGGCATCAGAACAGACCAAAGAAGCCAGGAAGAAGGCACTAAGAATGCTTGGGGCAATACAGAGGAATGTGTCATACAAAAGTGAGGAGGTCATCAGGAAGCTTCACTGTGCATATGTCAGGCCACATTTGGAATACTGTGTCCAAGCTTGGTCCCCTAGTTATGAGAAAGATTGTTGGCTTTTAGAGAGAGTACAAAAGAGGGCAACAAAAATGGTTAATGGTATAGGCAACCTGGAATATGAGGAAAGACTGAAGAAATTGAACATGTTTTCACTTAGATATAGAAGGCTGAGAGGAGATCTCATCGAGGTTTTTAAATTTGTTCATGGTCAGGAACAGGGATATCTCAGGGAAATGCTTGAATTTAACAGAAATGATGCAATTAGAGGTCATCAATTCAAAATTAAAGTTAATCACATCAGGACAAGGTTAAGACAGTCTTTCTTCACCAACAGGGTAGTAGAACACTGGAACCAGCTGCCAGGAACCATTGTCAGTAGCAACACACTGAACATCTTTAAAAACGGCATAGACAATCATTATAAGAATAGGGGGATTGTTTTTCTGTATTCCAGGGAAGGTTGATCGACAGGGAGGAGTGGGAGTTGGGAGGAGTTTGTAATTGTTGACTGTGTTATGAAATAGCAAGTGAGTCTCTTATTAAGTCTAAATGCTTTATAACTTTATATAGGGTGTACCTAGCAGTGGATTCAGCACCTTCCTTCGGGATGTGATACTGATGAGATTGTCTATGGTAGCACAATGGGTATGATGGGAGGAGTTTGTAATTGTTCAGTGTATTATGCAATAGCAAGTGAGTCTCTTATTAAGTCTGAACGCTTTATGAATTTCTGTGGGATGTGCCTAGCAGTGGATTCGGCACCTTCCTTCGGGATGTGATGCTGGTGAGGTTGTCTATGGTGGCACGATGGGTGTGATGGGAGGAGCTTGTGATTATTGAGGGTGTTAGGCGGTAGCAAGTGAGTGATGTTAGATGGGCTGGGATATATAGCTTCCTAGGAACTTGGGATAAGGGATTGATTGGGGTGGGAGTATGTACATTCTAGTACCTTTTCTAGATAGGCTTAACCCAGATGGGCCCCTGTGGCTCTTATTAAGCCTTAATACTTTATGACTTTATGACTTTATGGTACAAGTACTTGGAGCCTAACATGGAGGACAAGGAGGAGGAGGACATTGAGTACAAGGATGAGTAGAGACAGAAACTCAGACTCAGTGGGCGGGGCCAATCTGGCTAAATTTACCGCCGGCCGAGCAATATAGCTCACGGGCCATAGTTTAATCTTTAATGTGAATATAGGTAACTGTGATGCCAATTATAAGTTGTATTTTCAATAAAAATGACTTTTTATAGCCTAAAACTGTTTTTTGGGGGGCTAAATAGGTAGAAACTTTGGCACTGCACATAGTTTTTGTATAGGCATACTTAATTAATAGCGGCGCGCGGCGCAGCGGTGCAGCGGCGCGGGGCGCAACTGCAGGGGCCAAAAATAGCGGCGCAGCGGCGCGGGCGCAGGTGGGCATCGCCGCCGGCGCAGGGGCGCGGGCGCAAGTACCAAAATTCAGCGGCGCGCCCACCTTTGCGCATTATTTCACTCGGTGCAGCACGGCATTAATGAATGAAATTGGTGAAGCGCATGGCTCGTGGCGGTGGAGGGGAGGGGTGCATGTATGCAGTCGACATCACCAGCACGGCTCCACCCCTTCCTATAAGCTGGAGTTGATATAAAGATAGGGCAGTTGGGGGCTGCTGCATTGGTCGTCATGGCCGGCTCCAGGTGTGCTGCGCTTCTGGTGCTGGCTCTGCATCTCCTGCTGGATGGCGGCAACACCCAGTCCGATGGTAGGTAACACACTACTGGCGAGCACGGCACTCAGGGATCAACGGGTGGGCACATAAAGTGAGGGCGAAATAATAATAATATTATATTGCAAAACATGGGCGAAATATTTTACGTGAACCACATAGAGGTCCACTTAAATTTAACCGGGAAGCGTTCTGAGTGGACGTGATGCATGGAAAGGCAATATTTTTCTCTTTTTTTTGGTGGACGTTCCTCGAAAATGCCTGAGGCTCCAGCAAATTTCTGTTGCCAGTTGAACAGTTCCTCCTTTCTCCACCTGTCGCCGCTACGATCGCAATCGGAGGTCGTCGGTAGCTCAGTGGTTAAGCTGAGTGTCTGGCACGCCAGAGGAAGAGGTACGTCGTAAAGCCACAATCCAATCAAATCCGATCGCAATCGGCTCAGATGACTGAGTTGCAGTCAGCTGACTGCAATAGCTGAGCCAGCTGATCGGCAACGGCGCGTCGATTGACGGACGAAAGGTTCGGCGCAGAGAATATATTCTGACAGTCCATATGTGTAGGAGCAGGAGGGTCAGGGGAGGGCATGCTCCCTTCTCATGAAAGCTTAACATTAATGCTATGGCAATCAGACTTGAGCTCGACTCGAGTTGAGTCGAGAATCGACTAATGAATCAATTGTTTTTGGACGAGTCGCGAATTGAATCGATTCTTTTCCCCAAAATATATCTTGAGTCGTTAGTTGAATCACATCTTTCCAAGGAAAATGAGTCGAATCATGAGTCAATCTTTCAAATCACAAGGAGTCACTTGAGTCATATGACTCAAATGCAAGTTATGAACAAATCATATAAAGCATGTATCTTTGTGAATAGTATGCCATGACACAAAGTAGGGAGTAAAACACAGCATAATTATTCATGCTTAGCATTACAATTGTCAACTTGTCAGCTGCCAGTGAGTGAAGAATGAGGGGTACTGAAGTTATTTACCAAAAACCAACGACAATACCTACATTATATAAAATTTATATAAGATGCTTTGACCTCAAAACATCTGTGAAATAACTTATTTTTGCTATGACTTTGTTTTCACCTCACATTATATATGCATATAAATATGTCGCCCATGTTTTGTAAACTAATATTATTACTATTTCACATTACATATATAAAGTGAGTTGAAAACAAAGTTATAGCAAGAAAAATGTATCCAACAGACATTTTGAAGTCAAAGCATATTTATTTCTGTCTAATTAAGTAATTAAGTAAATATATATATATATATATATATATAATGTGGGGGCAGTGCACACTGAATCATATGGCTCATGAGTCTGATACCACTGAGTCGGATCTGATTCGATTCAAATTTCTGTCAGTCTGTTTGAGTCGCGAGTCGAATCATGCTTTGTGAGCTCCGAGTCTGAATTGAGTCGAATCAAATAATTTTGACCTGCTCTAAATCATGGGTCTGATCAGATCTCAAGATATATGAGTCACATGTGAGTCGACTCAAAACATTTCAGTCGAGCACAAATCTAATGGCAATGCATGGTAAGAATCAACTTCAAAAAGGGTTTTGCCGCTACCACCCCACTTTTTGAGACTTTTCTAGGCCTCTGTCTAACATAGTTGCATTTCCATAGTTCTTTATTTATATAGTTACTGAAAAGTCTGGCATGATTAGCAACACATTTGTATCAAAATTGTTGATTTTATTTATTGCTGTTCGAAAAAGGTTATTTGAATATAAGAAAGAGTTTTCAAAAACTAATCGCGTCACGCAAGGTTTGATACAAGGCCGGTTGCCAAACTTGCAACTTTGAATACAGAACTGAACATGCTGATCTGTTTTAACTTGTTTCAAGGTTTTGACAGTTCTGCTGAGGGTGCGTTACACGTCTGTGTATTGACTCTGGCAATGCGGAGACGAGTGTCGAAATAGTGAACTGTGTGGTGACGGCACCGCGCGGGCCGATTGGTCTAGGCTGGAACTCCTCTTTGGTAGCATGGAAACTCCACGCATACATTAGCACTCTAGTGCAAGGAAACACATCAGGGGTTGCGATCGGAGGTGGGGAAATCTTGCCACGGGGCACCAAATTGTCCTGTGAAAGCGCTAATGTTGGTTAGAGGAGTGCCCTTGGCAAACTGCAATTTGAATGGCAGATGGGTGGTGCACCTGTCCCTGCCTGAATGACAGATGGGTGGTGCACCTGTCCCTGCCTGAATGACAGATGGGTGGTGCACCTGTACTTATCTGAATGACAGATGGATGGTACACCTGTCCCTGCCTGAATGACAGATGGGTGGTGCACCTGTCCCTGCCTTTCTGGATGCGCTCCTTGGGATAAGCAAAACATCCTTAGAAGAAAACGCAAGCTGGAAATGTCGAGTGTTCAGCTATCAGGAGCGGATACAGGAAGCAATCCGATCCTGCCCCCTCCCTTCCCAACACGATCCAAGGTCAGACAAGATGTAGTGTACTTTTGCGTTTTTGGGAACAGCTAAGTAACGCTTAGTGCCAAAAAATGCTTTTAAACACCCCAAACTAAAAATAAATAACACGTCTAATGATATTTTTTAAAATTGGCAAAGATCAATTGTCAGAATATGGCTTAACCCTCCCCGAGCTGCTTGCTAAAGCGACTCTAGTGTTACATCAGTCACCCATGGCCTGCAAGTTTCGGAAGGCCTCTCGTGACCAACAAAAGGGAGGGGACGAGTGGTATAGGGGTAAGATGCTCGTCTCGCAATCGAAAGATTGTGGGTTCGAATCTCCCTTGTCGCTACTCTTCGCCCGCGACCAATCGGCGTGAGAGAATGGCGACACTACATGACTCAACGGTCGATGTGTCGTAAAACCAATAATCAACCAACCAACCAACAAAAGGGCATCCATTAACACGCACTAAAGTGGGGTTAAATTGACCTCCTACACTGATGTTTTCCCAAAACAGCGGGAAACGGTGGCGGGTGGATCAGCTAAAGCTTGCATAGGTGCATATGATTGACGAATATTTTGGTGGTAGTTTTATCTTGATATCGCTGAAGTCATTGAGTTAGGTGAGGCCAAAGTTAGCTCATCGCTCTGAGAGGTGTAGTCTTTCAAACTGCCACCATGATTCAACACCAATGCAGTTATTTACCCAGCAGGGGATCCAATGTTCATTGTTGCATGTTTTAGATACTTCATGTCCGATCACATGCATTTCAACATGCATTTCACTTTTCAAGGTCACTGACCTCAATTGACCTCTGGAGATCTTTGTCCGAGTGTTCGCATACATGCGAGGGATTTTGTCGCTGACGTCTAATTCTGCATCCATATTAAATTCCGATCTCTACAAATTTGGAAATTTGGGTCATTTTCAGTGCGCCGAAAATTGGCTCACTAAGTTGATCTTACCTAACCCATGATAGATACATCAAAATGCAGCATTTGGGTTAACCGGCTCAATCAGTGTGGTTGGCGGATGCAGTTCAGTATCCAAACAATCTTCGGCGACGGTCTCGAAGAACAAGGGACGATGGGCTGACGGTAAGTACCTATAAACTTTGCCAATTTGTGGATTCTTCGTTTTGTTCGCACCAATTCTTGCGCCTGGGGCCAAATTTAAAACGCCGCACACTTTACGCGGGGTTCATGTAAGCAGTCGAATACACATAAAATACTTCCATCTAGCAGTACGCAGCCTATGTTGCAATCCTGTTTGGTTCCTGCCACTGTTTAAATTCAAAATCCCGTACTCTGTACGCAGGGATAATACAAAAATATGCCTTCAAGTCCATTGAAATTAGAATGAAGTGCACTCGTAGTTAACTCGTTCGCGCAAATTTAGTCGGTGCGACTCAACGCTCCCGCCAATGTTGCGTCCAAGCGAAATGCATTTTGCGTCGTCATACGTCCGTTCAAGCTGGAATTGACTGATTTAACTTCGGAGTCCTTACAAAACGTTGCTTGCTTCGAAATCGTTGACGTCCACCTATACACTGATTTGCTAGCGTAAATGAAAAGCTAATCTACCGAACTCTGTTATGCTTCTCAACTTTGAAGCTTGCGTGCCCTAAATTTAAAGCCCCGTCTGCGGAAGTGGTTGGTGTGTTGCAGATGTGTCTGATGTGGAAGGCTCGATATATATCACCAAACTAGGTGTGTTCAGGACCTTATTTTCAGGATTATTTCCAGGTTGAACAGGAAAAATTGCAACTTGATATTAGCCGGGTAGCAAACCATGCGGGTCCAGAACCGCCTCCCCCAACTCACCCGGGATCTACAGCCATGCTAAAGTTATGCACATGGGCATACTGCCTCCGCCATTGTCCAGGCATATTTTAACTACGATGACGTGCACCTGTATTGAACCCGTTCCCGACAATTTGGTCGTTGCCACTCAACACATCCGTCAACGTTACGTCCACGCAAAATGTATTTTACATTGTCACACGTCCAATCAAACTGGATTTACTTGCTTAACCTCGGAGTTGGTTGGTTATTGGAGATTAGGGTCGCATCGACTGCACCGGTCGTGCAGCGCCCATTTAAACTCGGAGTGCCCACAACACGTTGCTTGTTCAGAAATCTTTCACGTCCACCTGTGCACGGATTTGCTAGCGTAAATGAGAAGCTCACCCACCGAACCCTGTTATGCTTCTAAAGTTGGAAGGTTTCACATGCTCTGAATAAAAGCCCCGTCGCGGTGAAGAGCTGCTGTGTTGCAGATGCGTCCAAAGTTATGCGCATGGGTACACTGCCTCCGTCATTGTCCAAGCATACGCAAACTAAGATGACGTGCTCCTGTATTTAATCCGTTCCCGCCAATTTGGTCGTTACCACCCAACACTTCCGCCAACATTACGTCCACGCAAAATGTATTTTGCATTGTCATACGTGCATTCAAACTGGATTTGACTTGCTTAACCTCGGAGTCCGCACAAAACGTTACTTGTTTCGAAATCGTTGACATTCACCTATCACAGATTGGCTAGCGTAAATGAAAAGCAAGTCTACCGAGGTCGGTCATGCTTCCAAAGTGCCATAACTAAAATCCCGTCGCGGTGACGGATTGGTATCTTGCAGATGCGTTTAAGGCTATGTGCATTAGGCTGACCCGGAGGTACCGCTTTTTCGGAAAACCTTTGCTCCCCTGGTCTGTTATGATGTAATTTGGGGCGCTGAACACGTTTTTGACATTTATTTTGCAATATTTTGATTTTTTTATGGCTGGAGTCAAATATATTTTGCCGATTTTGCCAAGTTTCTCGACCTTCCCGTACATATGGCTTTACCATTGCGGTGTGAATGGACCGGTATTAAAGTGATTCTTACCAAGTATAAGGCACAGTTGGAAGGTTCTATTGACATCAAGCTCATCTCCGTATCCCTCTTACATAGCATACAATTTTGGGTTTTTGTCGATTCAAAAATGGGCTGGGAACCAATAGTTCCACTTTTCGCCGGTAGGCGGCGGTAATGTTTCTGTGCTTAAAATTGGGCCTGAAACGAAGCTACAAGTGCTAACACAACATGTTTACACGTATGGAAAGAAATGTATTAGGTGATCGATTTCCTAGGAAACTCAATTTTATAAAAGCAGGTGATCTATTGCCATAACTAACTAACATAGCAGGTATATTTGCCATTCATAGAGTTCATGAATGGACCAGGTCACCAGGGTCCTTCCCGCTCGACAGATCTACTCTGTTAGTAACTGCCCCATTTGCCCAATCGTGTCAATTCACTAACCTACTAGGTTTTTATCTGATCCTTACTATGTATGGTTTTATTTTTTAATATTTTGTCTGTATATTGCTTAATATACAGACATTGGTGCTTGGTGCATTGGTGCAGACATTGGTGCTTCAGTGGCAGGACCATCTCCGTAGATATTTTTCATGGGGCGGTTTTTAGCTTAAAAATTGGCCACATGCACTGCCGGGCCGCATAATCATAAAGTAGGTGATGTAAGGAGCGATGAAAATCACAGGCAACTGTACTGGGGTTCCTCTAAATCCTGAATTATCTCCACTGGCTTTTCCTCTCCAGACAATAACAGGAACCCAACCAGGTGAAAATCCACATCACGCAGGTCTCAACACCTCCATCCATGCCTACTTTCGTAGTTGAAATACCTGTCCAGACTCCGCCACTCAATTGTATGCGCTAATTTTATTATGTTGCATTTTACGCTGCTTCATTCTAAATCCTGTGTCCTGGTGTAAAGACAAACCTTTCTATTTGCAGATACTAAATTCATTATCCTGATTGATCCGATCACCATCATACTTTCCTATCATGGACGAAGTTGAGTTCCGAAGGAGACTTCGTCAGCCTGATCCTGAGCTGGAATTAAAACCATGTAATCTCCCTCATAACCTCTTACCGAAAAAAGGCGAGGTTCTTGGCCGAATTTTGAAGATACGGCTAGAAATCATGAAGGAAAGAAAGGTAGAAGAACGACACGTTTCCATCGATTCATGCATACGGATAGCAGCCGGCGAAGTGGCGGAACTGTGGGAAAGGGCAACTGTCCCTGCTAAGCGCCGTGACAAGATAATAGCACTGATATCTGCGATGTGGGATCAGAAATTATACATGAGGAAAAATAAACTAACGAATAGCACGTGCTCGGAAAACAAGCGGATCGACCTTTCTGCGCTATTCGATGTCTCGAAGCCTAGTCAACCAGCTGAACTCGCCGCGGACCGAGCGTTCTTCGATGACCAGAGGGGTCCGAGACGCCGGATGATCGGGGGTCTTGATCAGGAAACGACTCAGCGCTAGCAAAGACGAGCGGAGAGGAAGACAGCGGCTGCTGCTAGGGCACAACAGACCCCAACGCCTAGTTAGTGGTTCTCTTTCTTGCTGAGTGTTTTGCGTTAAACAACCATAGTATGCTATGATAAACAAATATTGACTAACATTACGAGAATACATACTCTCATATTTCTGTGGGTGCATGCAGGCCATAATGGTCCAGGCGCCCTAAACACTACCTGATGATGATGGTTATTATATTTCTGATTGGCTTATTTGTGATCAGTTTTGAATGGCCAACACCTTGCCACACTTCCTTGCATATAAAAATCAAATCCCCAAACAAAATCACATAATACAGAACATTATGGTGGTTCCGCAGGCATGGACCACGGGAGCAGCGGGATCAGTCAAGGCGTGGACGACACGTGCGCCGCTGCTGGTACCAGCGGTATCAGCCTCGAACGACCAGTGCGCTCAACCAGGCGCCTCGCTCCTATTATGGAGCAACAAACCGACGACAGTGAGACGAGCTCAGACGACGAATCGCCCACACTTCTCGCATCCATTGTCCAGCACCAAACCGACGACACAACACTGACGAACACTGACACTGACGAGACGAACACTGGCAGCGACCCCGCGGAGAAGCCGCGCGTCGGGTTGTTTCGGTTCCGCGACGCTTCACCATCGCCACAGCGGACCGAATCGTCAACCCTTCCCACCGTTGTCGACCGCAAGGCAGGAGCCGACATGAAGGCAGCCCGATCCAGGGAGCCAGACAGCGACTATGTACCCTCACGGCGACAGCGTCATAACATACGCAAAGCTTTACCGACACCCCCCACCCGTGGATCTGACTGGTGTGGCTGAGGCACTCTTCATTCCCTCGATGTCGTGAATTTCCCCGTCATCGACTGCGCAGACTTCCCAGAAATACCACCCGAAACGGAGAAATCTTTGAGCACCGACCAGCAGCTGCTCTATCGATGTGCCAGGGCTGTCGTCAGTGGAAACGCCGCGGATGTGGCGGCTCGGCGTCATGGCAAGCTTTGCATGGCGAGATGGTACACGGCACAAAGCCGGCTACTGCGCTTCTACATGGCTCACATCGATCCGTCTCCGGGACTCGTCACGCTCGCGCGCTACATCGTGTGTGTATACGTACCCATCGTGATGCAGATCAAACACAGGCCAGACGTTGTTGATGCGCCTAACCACGTCTGCGACTCCCTTCGCCGGCAGAAAGAGTACTTCAAAGGGGAAGCTCTCGAAGTTGTGATCGGGAACACAAAGAAGAACACATACATGGCCCATCCGGAGAACGTGCTCCTGGCTATGCTAGGCGATCGAGATCCTGTTGTCCGAGCCGAGGCTGTTCAGCTCATATAGACTGTCCGACGCACAGCTGAGCACGCCGGTGCGCACGTACGCCTCTTTAGGGCACCTGCTGTCAACACGGCGGCCGTCTCATACAAGGATCTGGTGGACGTCCGCAGTCTGGCAGAAAATGGGGCTAATATTGAGCCGCCTCTCGTGAAGGGCATGGATGATGCAGAACTGGAAAGCCTGAAAGAAAAGCGCTTGACCACTGGTGTACCATCACACACTCAGTCTACTGAGAGAGCTGTAAAGCTCACCACGGAGGCAGTGGCCGCCGTCACTGGAGCGGATCGTCAGGATGGTTTGTCTCTCAACAAAAGGGCTTTCAGGAAGCAAAACTGCGGACAGGTCACAAAGAAGCGGGTCATGGAGGTAGCAGATAAAGAGTGATGAGACCTGGGTAAATAAAAGAGACTGAATCCTTATCACTATTCATTGGCACCAGTTGTCATTGTTCATTTCATAACCGATCCCTATTTTTGGCAATAGATCACCTGGTTTTATAAAATTGAGTTTCCTAGGAAATCGTTCCATATGTGTAACATGTTGCGTTAGCACTTGTAGCTTCGTTTCAGGGCCAATTTTAAGCACAGAAACATTACCGCCGCCTACCGGCGAAAAGTGGAACTATTGGTTCCCAGCCCATTTTTGAATCGACAAAAACCCAAAATTTTATGCTATATAAGAGGGATACGGAGATGAGCTTGATGTCAATAGAACCTTCCAACTGTGCCTTATACTTGGTAAGAATCACTTTAATACCGGTCCATTCACACCGCAATGGTAAAGCCATATGTACGGGAAGGTCGAGAAACTTTGCAAAATCGGCAAAATATATTTGACTCCAGCCATAAAAAAATCATAATATTGCAAAATAAATGTCAAAAACGTGTTCCGCGCCCCAAATTACATCACAACAGACCAGGGGAGCAAAGGTGTTCCGAAAAAGCGGTACCTCGGGGTCAGCCTAATGTATATATATATATATATATATATATATATATATATATATATATATATATATATATATATGTGTGTGTGTGTGTGTGTGTGTGTGTGTGTGTGTGTGTGTGTGTGTGTGTGTGTGTGAAAACACAGAGCAATGGGAGCATAGCTTTATGAACAACGTATCGGCTCACGCCTTTCTCAGGCTGTTATGGAGCCAAAAATCGCGCTGAGGCCTCCAGGAACCGCTAGGCCAGGAAAAAAGCGTACCTGAGCTTAAAAAATCACGGCGGGGCATACAGATATGGTGCCAGGGGACCGGAAAATGACGGCTGGACCTGGGCTTCGAAAAATTCAGAAGAGGTTCCGAAAAATGATGTTTAGCTCAGAAGACTCGTGTCGGGTCCACGGAACCCCGCACCTGGGTCTGAAAAGAAATTGTTCCAGGACCGATGAATTCACGCCGGAGCCCCCAAAAATTTGCGTCTGGGCCCCCAAATAAATACAACGGGGCCCTAAAGGCACCACGGGAGAACTAAAACGCACCGGGCCCTCCATTCGCATTGCGTCTAGCACAAAGCGACAAGGCCTTCAAACAATTGCTGGGGATATAAATGGATCCACCGGGAGCTCTCAAAAACAGCCGAAATCACTCAAAGCACACCAGGACCACAAAGATAGCATTCGGGCATCGAATACAGACTGTGGCCCGCAAATACGGCATAGTCCTAGAAAGAACAAAGGGGTGCGCAGGACAATAAAGAAGCACATCGGGGCCTTCGAAAACGTGCCGGTTCCACAGAAGCACCGCGGATCTACAAAGAGCAACAAAGCCTCAAACAGCACCGGGATCTGAAAAACGTGCCGGGCCCCTAAACAAAAATGCGTTGTCCTAAAATTGTACAAAAGTCCTAAAACGTGGCACGGTGGGTCAGGATAGTGCGCACGGTGGTAATACATGGCAGTACACCCGTGTCTGGTGCTCGTTACGAGACAGGGCCAAGGCAAGAGCGAACCTGCTGTCGGACACGTACAAGAAAAAGTTAATTACAAGGGAGGCGAAACTTGGGTGACTCGACTCGCGTATATTCCAGTATGGGGAGCAACTAGACCCGACGCAACCGTCACGCTTTTAGTCCTTTATCGTCGTTGCTGTAACGTTCCAGACATTCCTTCTTCGCGGGGAAATGAAAGAGACAGACGTTTAGTTCTAACGTTTATATTTCTATCAAACTTAGATAACAACTTTCCTGAAGTACTCGAGATCTGTGTGTCGAAGCAGTGTGCCTTGTCGGCACTTGCCGGGCCCGTGTGGAGCGCCACGTCATACCGCTCAGTGGCTCGGCACTCGTCTCCACAGGCTACCATGGACTGCAACGGTGGTGCACAAGCTCTTTGCTGACGACGGCATATGATGTCAGATTCCATGCACACCGCACAGGAGCACTACAACCAGCCTCTTTACCTGGGAAGATCAGACGGGAACGTGAGCGTGAATAGCCTCTGGAACCTCCCGGAACCAGCGTGTCAGGCACGCTGGGTGTCACTTCGAAGAGTTTTACAACTAGATGCCGAACTCCAATAAAAAATAACATTATTTTTGACGAGCACAGAGCACCATCCCAACACGAGTCACCTCTCGCATGTCATTTCCTTTGTATGCAAATTTTCAAAGCCAAGTTATTCCTTCAACATATATGCTGCAATTTATTTGGAATATGACGAGGCACGAGATTATTTTAAGTCAATTTCTTCATGCAACGCCGTCAGCGTAATATTGAAACTCACGGCGTTTTGGAAATGCGTTCCCTTTCCCGCCGCCACGACGTCCATGCTTGTTAATGTCAACCATCAAATGAAATTGGGTGGCTGGTTTACTCTGTGTTTCGAGTGAAACGAACCAACGTTGAGCCTCTACAATTTATTCCTGATCGCATACAACATTCTAGCGTCAAGGGCAATTTGGGCGCCATCCGCTTCCGTCGAATCGCACGCTGACGGTTGAAGGACATATTCTACCTGTCATCACAATGCGCTGGTCCGAGTTCGATGGGCACGTCCTCGGCTGTGGCCTTGGTGTGGCGAGCTACGATCCGCGCCTGTGAAGCGCACCTGCCGCGACTACCTACGAGCCTGCCGACACGAAAGCATGCAGCTCTCTCCGCGCGATCGTCCGCCCGGCTCAACGCGTGTCTGAGCCTGGTGGCGCGCGGAGCTGCGCGGAGCTGCGCGGTGCTGCGCGGTGCTGCGCGGAGCTGCGCGGAGCTGCGCGGGATCGGTGCTGTGCTACGCCGGACCGGTGCTGTGGAGGTGGCCGAAATATATCCAGTGTTAATTCGGTTCTATTTTATGTTGTAATATGAACATCAGGATGTTTTACGCTGTTTCGTTCTGTAGTTCTTCCATTTGGAAAATATTGCGCAATTGTACATAATGCTGCACGCCTTTGGCAAGATAAATTTATAAATCATGGTACAAATTGATTTAGTATTGATATCAGGAGGTGAATGTGATGGATTGTGTGGCCATATACCGTTAATAACACTTGAGCCACAGGTGTGTGGCACAAGTGCTACATGTGTTGTGTGGCTTGTAGATCAACGTGTTGCGACTAAGAGTATACCCCGCGGATGTTTCACGGCTGACTGCTACCCGTTACCTTGAACCTACGTTCAGCGCTTAGGCAAGCCGCTTAGGAAAGACGCAAAAGGCAACAACTACATGAAAAGGAACACCATGCGGGTTGTCTTTCTTTTCTTATTATGTGCACCAAGGTCCTCGTCACATCATTTGCTTGAGGGGGTGTGGGTGGTGAGACGGTGAAGTAACTAGAGAAGGTAGAGATCCTACACCACGAATCGGTAAGGCGATTTTCACAAGGTGAAAAAGAAACTTCTTTTGAAAACGTGATGCCGTAAAAATCGCGCCAGAATAGCAGCCTCAATACATGCCTTTGATACACGGAATGGTTCCTGTTATACATAAACATTCCCTATTGAGGTATTCTAGTTCAACAAAGGTTTCAATTTTCAAAGCTTAAGAGGAGCCTTATTAGAACACGCATAGCACCTTTCGGAAATCATATCTGGTATCGTTTTGGGGACCGATTACCACTAGGGCGTTATGCGTATTTTAATGAAGCTCCTCCTAATGTTCCCAATTTAAAGTTAAGCCTTTCTTGCAACCAAAAATACCTCGCTGGGAATGTCTATGTATTGACGACGTGGGGAGGTACCATTGCGGGCATGAGGAGCCATGTAATAATGTTGCTGTATTGACTCGCTTGTGTGCGTTCAACTTAAAAAAGCCTACCTTTGTATCTGTGTTACAGGTCGAAAACGTTGCTCGTGGGGAAGGACAATGCACGTTTTACTCGTTTTCAAAACGGTACTTAATAGGATAGGGTTGTTTCTGAGGGTACGACATGTGAGAAGGTACCCATCCATCCGCTCCTCCCGACAAATTTGGGATATTTCAAGGTAGGCAGCGGACTATCCGCTAAGTCGGTTGATGGCACTCATGTTGCAACAGCAAGTGGGCACCACGGGACTTCCAGGGTTGTCGATGCACGCTTGTTTGCTGGATATGCAAAACATGGTATAATATGCGTAAATTTAGTCAACCCCATCCCCACTAGCGGATCCAGGGAGGGGCCATTCCGGCCACCCCCCCCCCCCCCCCCCCGAAGCGCTTACAATGGGGGGGCATAGTGTCTTTTGCCCCCCTCCGAAACCAACAGAAGTAAACTGAATTAAAATGCAGTAACCTTTGCCGAGGTTAAAAAATAGCGTCGGAATGAAAGAATCTCCAATTTTAAAGGGATTTTTTAAAAATAATTGTTTGGAAGCCAATATGGTAGCAGAGTAGATTCTGACACACATCGAAGGTTCCATGCTGCTCAAGTTCTGCTTACAGCAAAAGTTGACAAAATCGAATCCACCAGTGCACTAGCGGATCCAGGGAGGGGCCGTTCCGGCCATGCCCCCCCCCCCCGAAGCGCTTAAAAAAGGGTGGGGGGGTGGAGCATGGTGTCTTTTGGCCCCCCCGAAACCAACAGAAATAAACTAAATTAAAATGCAGTAACCTTTGCCGAGGTTAAAAATAGCGTCTGGATGAAAGAATCTACAATTTTAAAGGTATTTTTTGTATAATTGTTTGTAGGCCAATATCGTAGCATAGTAGATTCTGACACACATGCAGGGTTCCATGCTGCTCAAGTTCTGCTTACAGCAAGAGTTGACAAAATCGGATCCACCAGTATTTTCACGTGCACGAACGTTGACGTGGTACAAGACGTTGAACGTGAACGTGAACGTTTTGGTAAACAAGAACAAAAATCCGGTAACTTAGAAACGGTGCAGGTAAGCTATGGCCCCTACACAGGAAATTATGTTGTCATTATAATTTTTTTTTTTTTAAATGGGCCCCTTTGCCAAATAGTGGTCGAAATTCGGTGCTTTTAACCAAAAATAGTAGGAGAATTGGCACCCTCCAAATCCGTTCCACCCCTCCCCCGATGCAATTCCTAGGTACGCCACTGGGGGAGGGGCATGGGCGGGGGGGGCTGACGCCGAAAACCGAAAGTTGCCCGCCCCCAAAACCGGTGGGCTAGATCCGCCAGTGCACCAGTGTGTACACGTGCACGAACGTTGACGTGGTACAAGACGTTGAACGTGAACGTTTTGGTAAACTAGAACAAAAACCCGGTAACTTAGAAACGGTGGAGGTAGGCTGTGACCCCTACACCGGAAATTATGTCATTAATTATTATTTTAATAAATGGGCCCCTTTGCCAAATAGTGGTCGAAATCCGGTGCTTTTAACCAAAAGTAGTGGGAGAATGGACACTCCAAATCCGTTCGACCCCTATCCTGTGCAATTCCTAGGTACGCCACTGGGGGAGGGGGGGGGCTGACGCCGGAAACCGAAAGTTCCCCCCCCAACCGGTGGGCTAGATCCGCCAGTGCCCATCCCCCACACACCTTCGTTGACGTCTGTCAAAGCAACTGATTTTAATATAAAATTGTATTCTTCTATCGAACACCGGTTTAGCCAACGATCTCGAGGGAGGCATGATATTGACATGGGCCACAACCCCAGACCACGATCCCGAGGAAGGTTGATCTTGACATTGACCACGACCGCTGACCTGGAAAATTACAAGACGCTCTGGATCCAAAATGGTATGTGGATAAAACCCAACAAAACCCAATATTGTCTTCACAAACAGCAACGGAGCAGCGAGACCCATCAAGATTCCGTAAATGTTAATAACCATTTCTTTCAAGTCTACCCTTCAAATATAACACATTCGAATTTCTTAACAAGTTTGCTAAGAGGGCCAGCAATTGTATTCAAGTTGAATTTTTTGGGTAGCTTCTTGAAAAACTGGCGAGAAAGACGAGACTTTTTTGTCTCCGCCACTGTGACCCTGCGCTACTTTTGCATCTGCTTCCTGCGGCCCCGTTGTCAGCGTGCGCCGTTGATGCAGTGTCGTGTGCTGCAGGTGGTCCCGGCCGGCCATGGATAACCCGGCACTGGAGACGGGCGACGAGCCGGTGAGTACGTCCACACGCCGTCACCAGCTGTCGGTACCGTGGCCGCTCAGGTGAGCCGTCACCAGCTGTCAGTACCGTGGCCGCTCAGGTGAGCCGTCACCAGCTGTCGGTACCGTGGCCGCTCAGGTGAGCCGTCACCAGCTGTCGGTACCGTGGCCGCTCAGGTGAGCTAGTCACCAGCTGTTGGTACCGTGGCCGCTCAGGTGAGCCGGTCACCAGCTGTTGGTACCGTGGCCGCTCAGGTGAGCCGGTCACCAGCTGTTGGTACCGTGACCGCTCAGGTGAGCCGTCACCACCGGTTGGTACCGTGGCCGCTCAGGTGAGCCGGTCACCAACTGTTGGACCGTGGCCGCTCAGATGAGCCGATCACCAGCTGTCGGTACCGTGGCCGCTCAGGTGAGCCGGTCACCAGCTGTCAATACCCTGGCCGCTCAGGTGAGCCGGCCACCAGCTGTCAATACCCTGGCCGCTCAGGTGAGCCGGTCACCAGCTGTCGGTACCGTGGCCGCTCAGGTGAGACGGTCACCAGCTGTCGGTACCGTGGCCGCTCAGGTGGGCCGGTCACCAGCTGTCAATACCCTGGCCGCTCAGGTGGGCCGTCACCAGCTGTCAGTATCGTGGCCGCTCAGATGAGCCGGTCACCAGCTGTCGGTACCGTGGCCGCTCAGGTGAGCCGGTCACCAGCTGTCGGTACCGTGGCCGCTCAGGTGAGCCGGTCACCAGCTGTCGGTACCGTGGCCGCTCAGGTGATACCATGCTGGTGTGCATGCTGACGTTGATGCCCATGCCAGTGTCGCAATTGAACGTTCTGCTATTTATTGCTATTGTTGCTATGCATTGCTATCAAACGTTCTGCTAAGCTCTGCCTGATGCGCTTAATGTTCTGATAAGCTGTGGCTGATTTTATTTTATTATTGTAGGCACTTGGGTCTGCTCAGGCCATTTCGTGCCGTGAGTAGAAGGAATGAAAATTTATATTATGACAGTCAGTTTATAACTCTTGAAGCAAGTTGGTTTTTCGGAGAAAAATGAAAAGTAGATTGATGAGGAAAGGGTGCTGATCTCCTAATAGTGTGGGTAAAGAAAAGGGGATGTTGTGTGTACGGCAGTAGTTGGTAAGCATTGCGTGTAAAGAAAGTATACGACCTTCAATATACCAGGAGGTGCTGAGTTGACATCAAAAGTAACGATAAAGATTATACTTTATTGCTCAACGTTTCGCCCAGGGGCCATCGTCAGGAGTGGCGTGAAGCTACGGTAAGGCCGGTTCGCTTTTCGGCGGGACCTAAATATTCGTGGTGTAGATTTGAGAGAATTTGTAAAGATGCGTGTGTGGGGTGGTGTTCTCTAACTTGAATTTTTGCGGCATACCCGAGTGTTTGTTCAATTCTTCGGAGAGCTAATGGTGGAATTCCTGATTCGATTTGTAAAGAAGTAATGGGAGACGTGGTCATTGCACCGAGTGCTATGCGAATAAATGTATGTTGTAAGGTGTCCAAAAGTTTAAAAGCGGAGGTACTGCCACTTGCGTAAACTACGGAGCCATATTCTATGATGGGAAGAACCAAGGATTTGTATAATTGTAATAGCGTGTGACGATCGAATCCGAATGATGAAGACGTAATACAGCGAAATAAATTGAGTCTGTGAGAACATTTGGTCTGGATGTGTTTGACGTGCTGGTGCATGGAAAGCTTGCGATCGAAAATAATACCAAGAAATTTGAACGAATTTACAAAATGTATGTCAGTGTTTCCAAGGTGAAGTGGTGTTACTGGATTTGGGCACGGAGTTGATTTGCTAAATATCATTGTGGCAGATTTTGGAGCTGAAAATGTGAAACAGTATTTGATGGACCATTGGTGTATCCGGTCAAGTGTCAAGCAACAAGGGAGTAAAATATCGTTAATGATGATGTTGAATAAGACTGGTGATAAACAGCTTCCCTGTGGTAATCCGTTTTTCATGAAATGTTGCTCGGAAATCGCTGACCTGCATCGGAGATGAAAATGACGGGAACCAGACAAAAATCCTATCAAATAATGAACTAAATTCCCTTTGGCGCCGAAGTGAAGAAGTTAGGAAATTAATGCCGGTTTGTATACCATATCATATGCTTTACTAATGTCTAAAAATACTGCGATGGTGTGTTCATGTTTTTTTTTTATAACCAAGGAGAATGTCAGTTTCTAATCGAATGAGATGATCTATTGTACTGTGGCCATGACGAAAGCCGCATTGAATTGGAGATAAAAGATAATTTGTTTCTAAGTACCAGGTGAGTCTTTTTACCATCATACGTTCTAAAAGTTTTCCTAGACAACTGGTGAGAGCGATGGGTCGAAAATTGTTGGGGTTGCTGTGGTTTTTTCCGGGTTTTGGTATAGGAATGATGAGGGCTTCCTTCCGGGATTCGGGGTGAGTATGGCCAGACCATAATGCATTAAATGTTTGTAAGATGCAATGTTTTGTGTCGTTGGATAAATGTCTGAAAAAAAAATAATGTAAATTGTCGGGACCTACAGAAGTATTACCGGCAGAGGAAATTGCAGTATCCAGTTTGAAACTTGAAAAGAGATATTATATGTTTCAGTGTTGTCCAAATCGGTGTGAAATGTGTGTTGTGCGTTTTGTAAAAATTCCGGTCTGTAGTTGTTGTCAGAGCTATTGTGAGCCATCGTGTCCGCTATTGTATTTACTATTGTTTGTGGGTCTGTAATTGTGGTGTTTTGAATTTTGAGGGCCGGGAGTGATTTAAATGGAGTGCGTCCTGATAATCGGCGGATTAACTGCCAGATTTTGCTTCAAGGTGTTTGAGAGGTGAGTTGCTGTAAATATAATGACCATGAACGGCGACGAGCTTCGCGAATGATGCGGCGTGTCTTCGCACGTTCATAATTACGGTTGACTAAATTTTGTTGCTCAGGATGGCGTAAATATTTTCTAAATGCTCTTTTTCTTGCGGCTATTGCTCGGGAAACTTCTATCGACCACCAGTGGACTGGTGTTCTTTTTGTGAAAGGTTTTGTTAGTGGAATAGCGGTGGAAGCTGCTTTGAAAAGTGTTTTTGTAACTTGGTTGATGTTTTCGACGGGAGAAATGTTGGGGCTGTATTGAATATGTGAAAGTTCCTGAAAAGTTGTCCAATCGGCCTTCGAAATTTTCCAGCGGTGGATAAAACTGGGTGTGGTATCTGCCACAGTTCAAAATGTGGGTGTTAATTTGATGAGGTAGTGATCGCTGTCATGAATATCAGTGTCTATGGTCCAATCATAATCATTGGCCAGAGTCGGAGAGCATATTGATAAATCAATAGCTGTTTCTCTATTACGTCCAAGGTGAAAAAAAGTTGGCATCCCGGTGTTCAGTAAAACTAAATTATGTCGGTCTAAAATTTGTTCAATGATGCGGCCACGAGTGTCTGTAAGTGTGCGTGTTCTATCCCACGCTGGGCTATGGGCATAATCGCCAAGTAATATGAAAGGATTCTTGAATTGTGTTATGAGGTTTTCTAATGGGGTCTGAAAGCTACGATTTGGCCACCAGGGCGGCGCTGTACGCAATGGTCTCCCGACGAGGAGGCGTCGGCCATCTTTGCTGTGCATTTTGCGTGGGGTTGCCGGGAGTCGGTGTTGGCATGTGGCTTTTATTAGGGTTGCAAGTCATTTAGGCCAAGGATTTCGGAATTATTGTGTTGAAGAAAGGTTGTTCATGGGTGTGCCAGGAACTCGCCAATTATCGGACTCTGGCCACTAGCTTGGGTAGAACATACGCGTCTGAGCTGGCAAGTGCTTTGCTATTGACTGCACGTTACGGTGGTAGCTACCAGGCGCAATTATGGACTTAAATAGTGATAGGGATTTTTATGGGAGTTTCACAACACCTCAACTTTCAAGCTTATTAAGGGAAAGACATGCATCCACAAAGGGCAGGAAGGAAGAGCTGGTCCAGAGGTAAGAGATCTCTACCCACCTACTGTTGAAAATGCATGTGCTGGCTTTTGGTGAGATTTGTTGGGTGAGTGTGGGGTGTGGGTGTTGTGTATACATGGGTGCATGTGATATGTGCATCTGTGTGTGTGTTTGTGTGGGTGATTTTCTTTATTCTCTTTTTACTAACGACTCTAATCTGAATCAACAGGACTGAGATAAGGAAAGGGTAATGTTTTGTTATAATCAGGACCAACTTTTTGGCGTAATTTTTACCCGAAAATAGGTACTTAAGGTAAGGTAGGGTAAGCAGCATGGGTGGAGAATATGCTGTGGCCACCTCAACCATGGCCAGGGTAACTATGGTAACTTTTTTGGAGTCCTTTTTGCAGGGGGTTGCAATAAAATTTTACAATAAATCAATGATGCATTCACAAACAATATGTGCATAATATTGGTGGATGCATTTAATAATCTTTAAGCTAATATAATATTGCTTCCCCATACCTCAACCTACTTAGATAACTGTTCCTACCAGGGTTGACCAGTTTTTGCCACAGGATGGTTTTTACTGGTATAAGCCGGTATAAACCAGTGGTGTTGACTTATTTATACTGGTATTAACCACTTTATACTGGTAAATACTGGTAAATACCAGCCATGGTTTCTTCCACTGACATGACATAAACTAGTTTTTACCGGTATTTTTCCAACCCTGGTTCATACATTTCCACAGCTTTCCTACAGGCGTAGTACCTACCTATCATGGATCCATTTTTCTTATAGTTCTTATCTTTGTCCTTACAGTCAACAATAGTTGTTTTTCAAATCAATTTTCTGCCTTCTTACCTTGCAGTCTGCTGGAAACCTGATATATGGATCACGTTTATGGCAGCCGGGAACCGCACATACACCCATACTTCTGGCTTGCTTCTCCTAATTTCTAGCGCACTAATGGTAAATATTCCAGCAAACTAGACGTGTCTGAAGTACATTCAACATAATTAAATACGCGCAAACAACATACGCTGCTTACAAAATGTACAATAGGCTTTTTAAATATAAAGATTCTGCCCTCCCTAACCCACAAAACATAGCGCTTTAGGTTCGCCAAAGAAGGCTGGGTGACCATTGACTCTCAGCGCCATCTACATCTTTATCAACTTTCAGACCCCATTGTATCAAAATGTTTGTATTATATGTTTGTGGTGGAATATAGATCGAACAAACATCTACATTTCTTCCATGTAGTCGCAAAGTGCAGGCTACCGCCTGTAAAGGTGAATTGAGTGTAGTTTGGTTGTGTGTAAAATCATTGTTAACGTATAGGGCTGTACCGCCACTGCGGTGTGGTCCACGGACCTCGTCGCAACGGTACAGAGAGTAATTAAAGAGATTGAAATTATATGTATCTGTGGGTAAAAACCAAGTTTCTTGAATTGCAATAAGAATAGGTGTGAGAATGCTAAAGAATGCCTTAATTTCGGCCCATTTTGATATCAAACTGCGACAATTCCATTGCAATAATACTGACATATGTTATAAAAAAAAATAATGTTTGTGTGCACCTTTCGGTGCGTGCCTGATCCATGCGTGGAGGTCAGGTGGGCGTGTGGATTGAGCTCGGACGGCTCCACCCGAGCCGTCCGGCTGATCGGTGACCTTGGCGGCCGGCACGGCGGCCGGCCACTGCCCGGGGGATGCCCGCCGGCTGGGAGTCGGTCGGGTCACGTGGTCGCCGGCCGGCACCGGGCGCGCCGGGCTCGGTCGGTGGGCCACCGAAGTGGCGCGCATTTCCCTCGCAGCCGAATGGCGTTAGTATTTTTGTATTTGCGAGATTTAACAAACCGATTCCAAAAATGGATTAATATTTGGTTTGTGTCAGAATACAGTCAGATACATTTCACAAACATGAGCAAAAATGAAAGCGGCAAGACAACAGTATACAGGGGAAAACCGAACACGTGAAGTCAATTTATAAGACGTTGTTCAGCATCGCGACGAACTCGCCCCGTGTCCGAGAAGCAGAAGTGGCCGGCGGCAGTAGGTTCCAGGCCGAGGCTGCCCGGAAGAAGAAGGTTCTACGTGACATGCTGAGGCGGAAAGGCGGTGGCTCCAGTGCCCCATCCACCGTCGCACGAGTGGAGCGCCGGGAGACATCCGACCGCCGGCGGAACAGAGAACGGATCGCCTCGGGGGCTCGCGGATCATTCAGGGCTCTGAACACGGCGATGTTGTCGCGGTGGGTGATGAGGTCACGGACACTGCGCCAGCCCAGCGTTGCCACTGTCGGCGAGATATGATCACGACGGCGAGCCCCTACGACGATCCTAGCCCCGAAATTGATCGCCTTCTGCACTCGTCCACGGTGACATTGGGCAGCCCCGCCCCATACAGTGAGGCAGTAGAGGATGTATGGAAAGACGTGAGACTGAATTAGGAGTTTGCGTGCTTCGGGTGTGAGATGGTGACGGATATTGTGGAGACAGAACAAGGTGGAGTTGCACTTTTTGACAACGTGGGATATGTGCTCCTCCCAGGATAGGGTGCGGTCAATGATGACTCCCAGCATCTTCACGAATGGCGAGGGGGTTAGGACGTGACTGCCAATGTTGAGTTGGTAGGATGTGGCTTTTTTAGGGATTGGGTCGTGCCGACAAGCAGTAGGGTAGTTTTAGTGGGGTTCTTCTTCAAGGAGTTGGATGTGAAGTAAGACTGAATAGCAAAGATGGTGTTCTCCTGCCGGGATTTAAGAACGGGTAATTCATCAGGATGTGCAGAGTCTAGCAGCTGGGTGTCGTCGGCATATGATACCAGACCTCCGTATGGAAGGTATGCTGGCAGGTCATTCATATGGCTGGCATGGAATGGCTGCGAGGTCTGGCATTTCTTGCAGAATTCGTTGGAGTCTGTTTGGTCGGAATGGTCTGTGTTTTGAGCCAGGGTGGTTTGTGTAGGTGTGGTGAGTGGTGCAAGTTTTTTTAGTGGAGCTAAACCGGGAATCATGTCAGTTTGGATCGAGGTAGTAGTAGTGTTGACGCGACGTGTGGGAGGAGCAACGGTGGCCGCCTGGGCGTAAGTTTTAGTTGATGGAGAGGCGGCCTCGACAGACCGTCGGGCCTGGAGGTATGACACCCCGGTCGTGACCTTGACAGCGCAGACCTCCTTCTCCTTGCGCCGTACTGGACAGAGGGGTGATGTGGTCAGGTGGTCGGATGTGCTGCAGTTGAGACAGTGGACAGGTTTGGAGCAGGTAGAATCAGGATGGGGTGGTTCACCACACTTTGGGCAGCGGGCTGTTTGGCGACATGTTTTGCTGCCATGGCCGAAGCGCTGGCAGTTAAAACAGCGGAGAGGATTGGGAATTAAGACACGGACTTGGAATCGGATGTAGCCGGCGAGGATGGTCTTGGGAAAAGTGGTAGAATTGAAGGTAAGGACAAGGAGGCTCGTATCACGTTTCTGGCCGTCTTTAAAGGAAGTGATGCGTCGGACGTGGGTCACCCCCTCCGGCCTGAGCTACGCCTGGATATCTTCCTCAGACATGAAGCGGAGCTCCGGCGCGAAGACGGTGCCCTTGGTGGTGTTGCGGTTGGAATGGAGAGTGATGGTGACGGATTTTCCACAAAATGTGGTGGTGCGGAGGAGGGCTTTGGTTTGGGCTCGGGATTGGGTTTTAATGACCAAGGTTCCGTTCGCAGGGTCTTCAATGTCAGGATTGGCTAGGGAGCAGATGGCAAGGAGTTGTTTAGTTGGCCAGAAAACGTTGATACGGCGAAAGGAAACGGACTCCTCGACAGGCTTGACGACGATGTACGAGCCAGCACTGTCGAGGTAGGGTTCAATGGGCTGGATGGGTTCAGCTTGGGAGGGCGTGGTCTGGTTAGAGCGTGGGTCAGCAGCGTGGAGAGTGATGGTCTGGTTTGGATTGCGGGCCGAGGTCGTGGTTTTGGGACGAGCAGGGGTCGGCGAGGCGCAAAGGGTTTCCATGGCGTCATCAAGGGGAATTGTCCGGCGTGGGTCATCAATGGTTGTGTCGAGAGGTTGGGCATCAGGGACCAAGTCCGGGGTCGCGCAATGGTCATCTGGTGTGGTCAGCGGGGGAAACTCAGACTCGGAGTCCTGTGGCGAGCTGGGGTTATTTTCCTTTTTTTTCTTTTTCCCCATCACGGGGAAAAACCCTACCGAACGAAACCTAAATAAACACGCAGAACAAAGGGAACGGAAATACTACAACGATGTAAATCGAGTGGGGCGACGGGTGTCACCCCACAAGAGAACGAAATGAGAAAAAAAGGCGACGGGTGTCGCCCCACGAAAATGAAAAATAGACAAACTGCAATAACAAGCAGTCAGACGCGCCAAAAATAGGGCACAGCGGAGTAGTCAGCGGGCTCTGGTCAGGTGCAAGCCAATAGTACCGAACACTCCATGCATGCTGCTGTGGCTGATACGTCTAACGTTATGCTAAGCTGTGTCTGAAACGTCTAATGTTCTGTTAAGCTCTGTCTGATACGCTTAATGTTCTGCTCAGCTGTGTCTGAAACATATAACGTTCTGCTAAGCTGTGTTTGATACGCTTAACGTTCTGCTAAGGTCTGCCTGATGCGCTTAATGTTCTACTAAGCTGTGGCTGGTACGTCTAACGTACGTCCCTCCCGATCCAGTGCTCGGACAATGGTCGGTCTGCTCCACACACCGCGAAAACATGTGACTGAGCACAGTTAGTTCCTTTTGGTGGCGAGCTAGATGACATTTAATGTTATGGTACCGCTTTCTGATCTAAGACTTGGTCACCGTTGTAGTAACGTACGGACCAAAGCATAGGTGGCGCTAGTATTGAATGCGCACCAATGCCGCTAGTGTTTGCCTGTGTCCGGTCAGTCTGTAACAATACACGCCCAAGCAAGGACCTCCTCGTTAGGTGCCTGAGTGCACCGCACGTGGGGACCAGATCGGCAGAGCTCCGCGATGTCGCCTACTGCCATCATCTTCGATTCCCTACGACAGTTTTTCACCGCTGCAGTCGACGGTCTATGAAATAAGTGAATACTTGTGTGCATCACGCGATCCCGCATTTCTGGCGTTTGACCAGTCATACCGGCCTGGGCGAGTCCAATTGGAGTGGGCCGAGGGGAGGTCACCTGGCGGACAGCGGATCACCTGTAGCCGCCGGCAAGGTCTGATCAGAGGTCTAGGGCGCGGAGTGAGCAGGCGAGACTGAGCGGCGCGAACGGGACTTCGTGACAGCGGTCGGCCAGGATGGCGACCGGAGGTATTGGACTTCCTGGCCTTAGGGAGCCGGCGATGATTCTCGGCGAGCCGGCGATGGCCGGCGATGATTTTCAGAAGTGGGTGGGGAGTTTGGAGATCTGCCTCACAGCTGCAGATATCAACGAACCGGTGAGGAAACGGGCCGTTTTGCTGCATATGATTGGACCCGATAATCAGGAGATTTTCCAAACCTTGCACAAGGTACCAGGAGTTGATGACCCGTTTGAGGAAGCGAAACAGAGATTGTTAGGGCATTTCTGTCCGGATAAAAATGTAATTGCTGAACGAATGGCATTTCATAAGGTGTCAATGATGGCTTGGGGGCAGACTTGTGTTCGACTCGAGTTGAATCGAGAATCGACTCATGAATGAATCATTTTTGGATGAGTCGCGAGTTGAATCGATTCTTTTCCCCAAAATATATCTTGAGTCGTGAGTTGAATCACATCTTTCTAAAAATAAATGAGTTGATTCATGAGTCAGTCATTAAAATCACAATGAGTCATTTGAGTCTTGTGACTCAAATGCAAGTCATGAACAAATGATATAAAGCATATATCTGTGTGAATATTATGTCATGACACAAAGTAGGGAGTAAAAACACAGCATAATTATTCATGCTTAGCAATACAATTGTCAACTTGTCATCTGCCAGTGAGTAAATAATGAGGGGTACTGAAGTTATTTACCAAAAACCAATGACAATAACTAAAAATAATTCTTAATGCCTGCCGAAGTGGGTAAATCGAGTAACTTTCTGGCCAACCCCTGCCTGCCGCAAAACGAGTAACTCGGTGTAGTTCCTTCCACTCGTGCCGTGGGCGGGACTGGGCGATTCGCTTCGTCAAGGACCTGTGATCAATGGGTTGGCGGCACCATTCATGGCGGGCCTGACTGGTGGGGTCAGAATTCCATCGCACCATTCGGCAGGGGGTAGTTAGGATCGTGTTTCGGCATGATTCTCATTGAAAATGACGGCTCTCTTCCATTCATGCTTGTGAAAGGTACATCCAGCTCATCAAGACCTGTCATTTGATAAAGCATGATATAAATAATCCGGCATATGCATCCATGTTATTCACGTTGTGTACCTGTTTTCCGATTTACTTACATGTTGTTGCGTATGCGATGGTAGGTCTCAGTAAGAAAAGGCCAAAGCATCTCTACCTCAGAATAATGCAATAATGCATTTCAGCATCACTCTAAATTTATATATATATATATATATATATATATATATATATATATATATATATATATATATATATATATGTGTGTGTGTGTGTGTGTGTATATACACGCTGGTGGCTTGGAATTGACATCACCTCGTCAACTTGTCAGTGGGCGGCTCGGCGATAGTGCACAATTTGTGGGCTAGGAAGTGAACTAAATGTATATTGAGTGTGGAATGCGATATGTCTATTATAATGTACATATATGTGTGTTGTCAGTCCAATTCCCGGACTCTGTCACTGATCATGCTGCCGCATACCTATGTTTCAAGGCATGACAAGGTTAGGCATATATTCTGAACAGAACACCGTAATTCCTTTCTGAGAAACGCATAACGGAGCGTCAAACACAAATATATTTGCCTCGCATCTGCTTACTCACGGAAAGTCATCATTAGCGGCATACGATTCGCTGAAGTGATGGCAGTCTTTGAAATGAAATGAAACACGGGTGCGTATGGGTAACTACACAATGTGTTGTCGCCGCTCACTGTCGCTAGTATGCTTCCTAAACTTAGGAAAGCACGACTCGCAAAGTGCTGACACGCACCCCGATACTGCACATGTTGTCTTCACGCGCTCTTTGCACATATTGCACAATCTCGCCGGATATCTGGTCTTTCCATTGTTATGTGAGGTGGAGTGAATGGGGCTGAATAGGTAATGCAGATACACATTGATGAGTGTGGGGGATGTTGGTGGATGTATTCTTGGGAATTATGGATGTGGTGTTGGTTGGGGTGAGGAGTGTCGTTTGGCCAGGGTTGTGGTATCTTCCCTTTATGAACATCAAATAGGACTTATGCTAGTAGGTGTGCATTGTGAGGGTTCATTTAGGGTGGTCCCTATGCTATTGTTGGAACTTGAACCTTTATGTTTTAGATCATGCTGATAAATTTAGTATTATACTAGCAGTGGGTGTACCTAGCAGTGGGTTCAGCACCGACCTTCGGGTATGTGATGGTACTGACGAGATTGGCTGTGGTAGCACAATGGGGCATGATTGGAGGAGTTTGGAATTGTTGAGGAGTGTGTTATTCAATATCAGATGAATGGTGCTAGACAGATAGTGATCGCCCAGCCGCATCTCGATCGCTGCTTCGGTCACTTCCCTGTGACTGGCGAGCTGTTGGAAGTGGCCGACGTTGTCTACCTTGTGGATAACGTGCACATTGAAAGGTGCTGACTGCATTATCCACTGAAGTGTCTTTTTTGTCCACTTCATTGACTTGCGCATGTGAGCGTAATATACTAGATTCTGGTCCAGCTAGTCCTCACCGTTCATACCTCGGTTGTATGCTGCCACGCACACAAGTTTCACTCGGACCTTGCCTCGACGGGAGGTCTTAGCAGCGGTGCTGGCGTCATGTTCGGTAGGGATGAGGGTCACCGTTTTCTTGTCCCTCCATGACACCACAGCGCACTTGCCATCAGTCACAGAGTAAACATCCCCGTGTTCGAGCGACTGGGCTGACTGAATTGGTTTTCTGATCGCCTTCTACCTAGAATTTGCATCTGGGGTGGGGGGCAAACGGATTTGGAGGGGGCCCACTTACCCCTATTAGAAAAGTCCTCGGATTTCGACCACTATTTTTTCCAAAGGGGACCTTTTTAAACAAAATAATTAGTGACCAACTGAATTGTTCTGTGGAGGGGCCTCATCTATCACCATCGTTTCTGAGTCGTCGGATTGCATCCCTAACATTCCACCCTGTTCGAAGGTTTTCTTTTGGTATGCCTTGATAAGTCACCTCACACTGCTGAACTTACACCTATGCAAATCACCTTAAAATGTAAATTTCCCAATTTCAGGCATTCCAGTTCAAAGCGCCCGGTCACCAAGACGCCACCGTTCGTGCACGTGCACACCCATCTTGCGCATTCGGGGAAATCACCACACTTCGTGCGATGCTACGGTTTTTCTAGGCCTCCTACGTTTGGATAATTGCTGCCAAATGCTAGACTTGCGCCATATTTGACGCGATGGAATGCTTCGTATGAGCGTTTGCTGCGAAAATGATATTAATCAAATTCGATCGTTAGTTCTCTACTTCCAATATTTCCTGGTGATTAAGAAATGTGGATACCTGTTGAGCCTTGATGCACCTCATATCTTTGGTCAAATATTCTCCCAGATTGACTACCGAACCGAGGCCCTGTCTCAGTGTTCTTTTTTGGACCTGTTGAGTCTTTCTTCGTCTACGGATGTGTCTTAGGGCTGCAATTCATGTATAATAGGTGTCCAACACATTTTCTAAACCCCCGCTCGTTTTAGGGTATGTTGCTTTTTGTGCACCGATAATTTGTTTTAGGTACCTGGACGTTTTCGAAGATCCAGATTTGTATATTTAGTGCCCCCCCGGTCTATTTGTTCTTTTTGGTACCATGTTGCTTTTTGCGGCCCCAGCCTCATTTTCAGGCCCTTATGCGGTCGCATGGCCCCTGTGTGCTTTGAGAGCTTCCGGTGTATATTTTTAGAGCTCTCGATGTGTATATATGGCTGCAGCGCATGTTTTGAGGCTCTGTCGCTTTTTGCGAGACTGTGTGTTTTGGAGGGCCAGGTGCATTTTCGGCTCCCGTTGGGATCCCGCTGTGCTTAATTGGCGCTTCTGGCGCACATTTATTGGGCCCCAGGACGATTTTTTTGGCTTCGATGCGATTTTTAGGGGTCCCGGTGCGATTTTTGGCGCCAAGGCACGTGATGTCGGGGACCCAACTCCAGTTGTCTGGGTTCGATGCGATTTTTGTGGATCTTTGCTGGATTTTTTTTTAAAGTCAGAATCCCGGCCTGATTTTTCGGGCCCCTGGCGCCATGTTTGGGTATCCTGCCTCGATTTTTCGAGCTCCGGTACGATTTATTTTCTGGGCCGTACGCGATTTGTGAAGGTATCTGGCGCTATGTTCGGTGCTCCAGAACCATTTTTTTCTGACTCGGACATTTATTTTTCGGAATCCCTCCTTATTTTGGAAGGCACCAGCTTGATTTTTTTTGCTGGTACCTTTGCGATTTTTGCGGTCACACTGTGCTTATATGGGACCCTAGACGCCAATTTTGGGGAGCCCCGACGTGAATTCTTTATGCCCAGACCAAAATTTTGGGATCACCGACGGGAATTGTGGGTCCCGAGCGCGATATTTGGGGGACCGGTTGGAGTTTGCGGGGCGCGTTGTACTTAGCTGTGTCCCCAACGCGATTTTGGCGCTTCCTGTTGCACATTTTCGGGCCTTAGAGCGAGTTTTCCGGGGACCGCTGGATTTATTTGGAGCCCCCTACGCGAATTCTGGTGAACCGACGCAAATTTTGGTGGCCACAGCGCAATTTTCTGGGGCCCAGGCATGATTCTTCGGAGCTTGCCCTTCTCAGAAGGGAGAGGTATTTTCCCCTTTGATGTGCCACTGCGGCTACTGAAGGAGCTTTTTTGCCGATGGCACCTTTCGGAGTAGAAAAGCCATTCGGATAATTATTTTCCGGAGTTGTTCTTAATTTACCGGTGCTGGGGTCGATTCGATCGAGTCTCGTGATCTTTTTGAAGATCGAGTTCGATTTTTTTAAAGGCACTTATTATTTCTATGATTATTTTTGGGGATATTTCTAGGCCCCGGTACGATTCTTCGGTCTCGCGGTGCAGTGTTGTTTTTTGGTGTCCTGACACGTTTTTTCCGGGCATAGCTGGTTTCTGGGGGACTTTGACCCGATTTTTGAGGCCGCAGAGTGACATTCGGGGTAAGAATTGAGGTTTTTGGGGGGGGAGGGGCGGCTGCAACTTTTGTGGCCCGGAGCGACAATTTGTGGCTCCAGTGTGATTTTCAAGGGCTGCGACGGACTTTTTTTAAATTCAAGTGTGAGCTTTTGGGCCCCGATGTCATTTGCTTGGATCCCTAGCGCGAGTTTTAGCGGCCTCGACACTTTTTGGAGGTCCAACACGTTTTGGGGACTTTTGGCGTTATGGTTGGAGCCCCAGGGTGATTATCCATGTCCGGATTGTTTATCGTTTCCCAGGCTCCATTTGCTATGGTCCCGATGAGACTCTTGGGGCTCGGTACGACCTGTCGTGTATCTAACCTGATTTTCAGGTCCCGGGCATGACTTTTTGATACTCCCAGGTTCAGCGTGATTTTCAGGGGCTCCAGCTCTTTTGAGGCCCAAATCGTGATTTTAAAGTACCCCGGCTCGACTTTGTTTTGGCGACCCCACTGTGATTTTCATGGGCCCAGACGCGAACTTTTGAGGCACCGAACGTAATATTACGGCATGGAAGTGGCGACTTCCCCCGCTGCTCCCCCCCCCCCGGTGGCGACGCCCCTGGTTACAACAGGTAGCTCGCTGGATTCCCTCTGCGTGCTCACATTCTCAATGAATAGTAGTGCTGGACCTCGGGCGTGGGCGGGTGGAAATTGGTTGGATGCAAAGAGGATGCAAATGGATGACCGTTGTTCTACTCATATATACTTTTTTTAAATAAATTCTTTGCAGGATTTGCTGAACTAAAATTGTGCAACCCGGAGTATGAGATGGGTTCGAGTATTTATCTTCGAATGGTTTAGTAACCTGACTACATGGCAGGCTTAGTGCATACCCAGGTGCTCGCACTTTTCTAACACGTTCACAGGTCGAAAAATAAATAGCGAATACTATGAAGGATGTGACATTTGCATATATAGAAGCGCAGCCAAGGGGCCGTCATCCACTTAGCAACCAAAAAGACATGAGATCAAACAAGAAATTTGGAGATTCTCACGACGCAAAACCACAAATTTTCGACGCTTCAAGCGCGACAAAAGCGTTTTCAATGTCATGTCATTTTTTAACCCTCGCCCGTGCAAACCCCCTAAGGTTTATTGTGCATTCCTTCCAAACCGATGAACGGATCGCTCTGAGATTTCCAGTACCCTCTGGGGAAACCTTTTGACGACTTTTGGTGAACTTTTTTGGGGAGGTCATGTCAGGTCACGGAGTTATGAGGTCATACAGGGAGCACCTCCGACCAGTTTTCAACAAATACGTGATTATCGACCTACGGTAACTGAACTACGGTAATTTTTCGTGCTGAATTCGAATTCAGCGTCCATTTTTACCCTAGGGAACTTTAAACTTCGAAATTAGAACCACTTTTCACATATCGGTGAAATAGAAATGGACATATTTGTCCGATCACATCGTGTGACATGTCGTTATGTTCGCAAGGTCCCAATAAACATATTTTCGGCCATTTCGTGCATATTTAGACAGTACACTGTAAAAAATGATTAGCACCTTTGCTGCTAATTGCATGCTAAGTGACTGCTTCAATCAACACTTTTCTCTAAGGATGCTAGTAACAAGCATAAGGATGCTAGCAACAAGCACCATATGTACTATTCGGCTGGAGGGGACTAATTCTAGCCTGCAGATGCTAGACGGCAAGAATGAGGATGTTTGATCTTAGCAGCCATGAGTGTTGTGCCAAGTAGTCAAGAATAATGCAACTGCTTATGTCTAGCACTGTTACGGTCACTAGCGGATCCAGGGAGGGCCCATTCCGGCCATGCCCCCCCGAAGTGCTTAAGAGGGGGGCCCATAGTGTCTTTTGGTCCCCCCGAAACCAACAGAAGTAAACTGAATTAAAATGCAGTAACCTTTGCCGAGGTAAAAAAATATCGTCTGGATGAAAGAAACTCCAATTTTAAAGGTATTTTTTATAATTGTTTGGAAGCTAATATGGTAGCATGGTACATTCTGACACACATCGAGGATTCTATGCTGCTCAAGTTCTGCTTACAGCAAGAGTTGACAAAATCGGATCTGCCAGTGTGTACACGTGCACGAACTTTGACGTGGTACAAGACGTTGAACGTGAACGTGAACGTTTTGGTAAACAAGAACAAAAATCCCGTAACTTAGAAGCGGTGGAGGTAGGCTTGAGCCCCTACACCGGAAATTATGTTGTCATTAATTATTATTGTAAAAAAATGGGCCTCTTTGACAAATAGTGGTAGAAATCCCATGCTTTTAACCAAAAGTAGTGGGAGAATGAACACCCTCCAAATCCCTTCGACCCCTCCCCTGATGCAATTCCTGAGTACGACACTGGGGTAGGGGGATGGGGCTGACACCGAAAACCGAAAGTTGCCCCCCCCCCCAAACCGGTGGGCTAGATCCGCCAGTGGTTACGGTCCGTGCTTTTTGGCGGGAGTTTGAGCACTCTATAGCTGCTTACAGTTAGCAGTTGGGTAGTTAAAATAAGCAGGGTAGAAAAATGGCGAGAATGTTAGCACCTTAACGCTGCTTAACGAAAAAAACGCGCGAACATTCGGCCATTTTTGTTTGGGATTCGATGGGGTGCGGATCGGTGCAGACGTGCGGCAAGATTGAAACGAAGAAGAGAAGTCTCTCTGGGATGAAGAGAACTTCTGGATCCAGAATCACATGCCTGTCATAGTCTGCACAAGGTGGGTGTGTCTTCACAGCAAATGCTTTTCCACATCCCTGGTATCAATATGATTATGTCAGCATCTTGCGAACCTCGCTGCCTACACCCCTGAACTTACGAACGCTGGATGTCTTACGCAGTTGATCCAACCTCAAGCTACAATTACTAACATACCTGAGCTTGACAACACATCATTCCTGGTATGCTTAGCAAGGCATATGCGTTATTGCCATGACACAAACAAGCTAAAATATATTATTTGCATCATTATTCATCTATGGACCCCGAAAAGCTGATTGGGCTATGCCAGTTGCAGCCTATTCGGTGGGCAAAAAAATAATTTCCCAAACGATGGCTTTTGGGTGGTTTATTGTGCTGCTCAGAATTTATTAGTTAAAGGAAAGGATATATTATCCTGGATTGTCCTGGACATAGGACAGCCTGGATTATCACCACCAATTGTTCCTACCAGATAATTTTATAGGCTTAACCGAGATGGGTCGCTGGGGCTCTTTTTATTTGTTAACACGTTATGATTGTATAACATTATTATGGATTTTATTTGTTCTTAATTAAGCAGCCATTAAGCCAGTGGATCTGTTCTTTACATCACCATTTGTTCATGCTTGGCACTGTGCCATGTAAGACTGAACTGTGATAAATGTGGAGGTTGCATAAAAACAGAATACATTGTCGGGGTTATTTGGTAAAGTGTCATTGGTTTATTTCGTACTATTGTCATTTAAGGTGTCCATGATAAAAGCATGTTTAGCACCCAATGGGTGCTAAATATGCTAGCACCATAGGCGAACCGTACCCAGGAGGTGCTGGTTTTTGGCGTGAGAAAAAACGAGCACCCTGGGGGTGCTAAAGAGCACGCACCCCATGGGTGCTCATTTCAATTACCATGCTACTAAATATAGCCGAATAAAGAGGTGCTAGATATAAGCACCATGCTTATGTTTAGCACTTGAAATTTTGCGATATGAGGCCAATTCCAGAAAGGTGCTTAATTCAAGCAACCCTGCGGTGCTGGAATTTGACATTTGAAATAGCACCACAGGGGCGCTAATCTTTTTGTACAGTGTAGTTTCGATATAACTGACGATTTTCTTAGGAAAATGCAAAAAAATCCATTTTAGACCTTTGACCTAACCTGGAAGGTCAACCATTGACCTTAGAAGGTCATACTGCATTCCAATCGCGAGATCTCGGCCAGATCTATAACTTTGGTATTTGGTTCGTTTTCGTAACATGCACGGTTTCGAATCGCCAGGGGGGGGGGGTCGTACCAACCGTCGTACCCCCCGATACGACCGAAGGTGGTAAAATGCCGAATACTGGCGAGGGTTAAGTCAGCCCCTACTTTAGAGGATCCTGGCTGCACCACTGAGCATATGTACCATTACATTCCAACATATATTGTGGCATTACGCGGAATAGACAATCTCGTGATGGTTACCGGTCCGTGGGTGAGAAAAACGAATGTTCTAGAGGCATTGAAAGACGATAACTGTCCCCCTAACTGTCGTCCGCATTACGTAATCTTCTTGTACCCACATAGGTATAATGCGCGAATACCGCTGTACCACATAGGTACAGCGGTACGATACAGAACTACAAAGATGATTGTCCAATTGATGCGTTGGGGCGATATATAGGCCTGGAAATGCTTGAGGCCTCAAAATGCTCAAAATATTTTGAACGTTGATGTGAGTTATATGTCATAACTAAGAGTATATTCAGATACGTTGGAATGGTAATGGCCGGCACGCCTGTTCCGACATATATTGTGGTGAGCCTTGAAAATGTTTCGTTGTGAGAAGACTCACGACCCCAACCAAGCCTGTTTCAAGGCTCACAATATCCGTTTGAGTAGTCGCAGTGATACGGCTTACGGGTTATTACTATTTCAACATATTACAATGCCGCTGTACATTCAGCACGTTTTCCGATAACTATGTTCAGGTACTGTGGAAAGCTAGATGAGTCGAATGTATATGTCCCATCACTCAGCTATGGTATCTAGGAAATCAGTAGCATGGGAATCAGGCTTACAATATCAGCATTTCGCTTCAATCTGCAACAGTTCTGGAAATTTGCAGCTCCGTTCTGGGCTCGATCGCTAAGCGCAGTGCTGATCAATGCCATACCTGCAGGCAGCCCGGTATTACCGACCGCCACCACGCCACGAAACGTGGCACCCTCCGACCGCAAAACCGGCGCGAGGGGATCAGATGTCAGACCGGAGGGGAGGTCTGACAGGTGATCACTCTTTCGAGATATGGCAATGGGCAGCCCGCCTGGGACTCGCCGAGTTACACACTTGCGGCAGTACAGACGAAATTCGACAAACCGGCTGTGGCAGTCAAAGGGTTAAGCTTGGTATTCACAATCAGTGTCATGCATGAGCCAATCCTAGTGCCAGGAGCACAACACAGAAATGGGTTGCAATTGCGAAAAAGAATATGGAACCGAAACGGTCTTGCACTGCAATGGGCATCTGCACTGAATACAATTGCGTTGGTTTGTTATTTGTCACACGCGCGTCTGATATCATATCAGACGCGCGTGTGACAAGTAACAAACCCAAGGTACCTTTACTAGAAGGTAGATCGAAGTTTTCCTTCAAGTCCGCATGACGTCATCCGAATTTTTTTTTAACAAATACGGTATCAATTTGGTTGCAGAGGACTTTTCTCAAATCATAAGCAATGGTCACTTTTATCTAGACCCAGGGCATGATGCATTCTTCCGTGATGAATCTTGCATGGCTTATTGATGATACATACATAATTGAACTTTTATGTACAATACCATTGTGATCTAGGAATGCCTTCCTGAAACTTTCAATAAGTTTCAGTCTGATTTCCTGTAGTATGAATTCAGCATCTAGATATAATGTTGGAATGGAACACATCTCTGCTTCAGGTGTCATGCCCTACTGTGCAGTACCAGAGGATAAAAGTGGAACTGGGCAGGCAACTTTGGTTACACCATTTTCATCAGGATTCTGCCTAAGCAAAATCTCTTGGCACACAATAAGACATGTGTCAAAGTTGTCAAATGTAGCGGAACCAAGAGTATGGTCCAAGCATTTAAAAGAAATTGATAAGAGAAGAAACCTGAAACAAGAACGGTCTAACCTTGCCTCTTTGCAGAGAAGCAAATGTCTGCTACCATCAGCTATTCCCACCATAATAGTCACACCAGCCAAAACCTAATCCTTCAGGATTACCCTTTCAGGGTAATCCTGAAACTATTCTGCATTATTGCTGTTTACATCATTTGCAAGATTGCTTTGTTGTGTTTTGCCTGCTTTTGTTTGCATATTGTCAATGTTTTTCCTCCACCAAAGAAAAAGATGGATAGGCCTGGTTAGGTTATGTCCTTTTATTTGAAGATTTTGATACTTTTCTCTGAGAAACTAGATTAGGCTAGCTAATTTTATGTTGGGTTACCTTGCAATTTCTAAAGCTTTAAATAGCTAGTCATTGTATATGAGCCAATTGAAAGCCCTCCTTTTTGGTTTTGGTATTATTTTGCTTTTCAACCAAGATTAAGGATTTGCAATGGAAGTGTGTGGTTACACTATCTTAGTCATGCTAATAAGCATGCATTCAAACATCTCTATCAAACCCTTGTTTGTGATCTAAACTGGAAGTCTACCAAATGTTGTGCTTGTTGGTAGAAAATATGTTCTTAGTACATAGAAATAACAATCATGATAAGACCCTCATGTCAATAATTTACCACTAAGTTATAGTTACACTAAGTTAGGGTCAAAGGTATGAGAAATAGATGACTTGGGTCAGATCTGCTAACTGAAATGGTGCATTTATGAGCTTCATTTTTTTAACAGAATGGACAAAGAGTGATACCAGGTGACAAATATATAAAATAGGTACATTTACATTTGAAGAAGTTTTTTGTCCTATATATGACGAAAATGTGTACTGGATATAACATATTTTAACCAGTTTGTATATGTCTTCTGTTATATCTTAAAACTTAGTCTGGAATACAAGCATAATATTTTTGTTGAAAAAATAGCATTGTTCTTGTTATAGGAACACATGTTCAACTTGATTGATGAAAAGTATCAAGTATTTTGGAATACGTGGCATTATATAGGTTTTGTTCAGGTGATTGGAGCACGATTGCTCGAAGTCCTGACATGTGTAATTTAAGTAATGTCTCAAACTTATATATAAAGGAGAGGTTATCATGAGATAACAAGTGAGTGATGCCTATATTGAGGTTGATTCTTTCCATTGACAATTACAGGATTTGTGTAAAAATGGCAAACATTTTTGATCAAAATGTTGTTTTTCTAGTGTTTTCTGATGTGATTTCAACGAATTTGACACTCATTCATTTGGAAAATGTAAAATTTCCAAGATATAAGCACTTCAAGTTCATGTACTTCTATCTAAGAAATCAGTCCAAGAGAATAATTTGACTACGGATACATGCTGTCCCACCTCAGCACCATATGTGCAGTGTGGGGAAAGGGTTTTGGATGTGGTGGTATATAATTAAAAATAACATACAATTATCAATAAAAACTAATGTAACCTAACGTAGCCTACTGATGTTGGACGGCCTAAAACTTATCGATGTTGAATCACTTAAACGCACTGATATTGGATTACTTAAAACCTACGGATGTTGGAGTACCTAAATATGATTTTAAAATGTGATTTCCAAAACAAATCTGAGAGGACTGTCCATAATAGCCACTGTACGTGGAGGGCATACATCTTGAAATACATAAATAAATAAATAGGAAGACGTCAGCCAAGATACCTTTACTAGAAGGTAGATCGAAGTTTTCCTTCAAGCCCGCATGACGTCAACCGAAGGTTTTTTACTATGGTATCAATATGGTTGCAGACGACTTTGCCCAAATCATACGCAATGGTTACTTTTATTTTGCCTTCTCTACAAGCAAATATATTTATGCTCCGCTGACCGAGTTATTAATCTTGTCCTGTTCTTTCCAGTGAACATTTGTTCAGACACATATTTTTATCATGCATAGGCAACGTTTGATTTGTGCATTGTAATATTGCATGTTGAGAGGAATATTTTGTAGTCATCCAGTATGGAGAATATTTTTGTTAAAACTTTTTGCATCCACTCAATTTGCACCCACTTTCGGTTAATTTTGAGCACTTTTACTTGATCACAGCAGCTCATTGTCAAACATAGGAGGTGACTTAGGAGATTCAACCTCCAGATGAGAAAACAAGAAACAATTTTCTGGAGAGGATAGTGTTCTGAATTCCAAAAATCCAGGAGCAGCCTATTTTTCCAAACATGTACCTACCTACCTACATTGACATACAACAGTCATTGCAAACATAGCTCTTTCTAGGCCAGCTAGACCCAGTGCATGGTGCATTATTCCTTTATTAATTTTGGATGGATTATTGACGATACATGCATAATTGAACATTTATGTACAATACAATTGTCATGCTATGAATGCCCTCCTGAAACTTTCCATGAGTTGCAGTCTGATTTCCTGTAGTATGAATTCAGCATCTAGATAGAATGTTTGAATGTAGCACATCTCTGTTTCAGGTGTCATAAAGACATAAAGACATAAAAGATCAGTGCAACTATGAGCCACAAGGGCCCTTCTTGGTTGCACTCTGTACACTGAACCAGTTGTCCATCAAATGTGTTGATCAACTCTCCCTGGAATACAGAAAAACAAGCCCCCTATTCTTATAATGATTGTCTATGCTGTTCTTAAAGATGTTCAGTGTGTTGCTACTGACAGTGGTTTCTGGCAGCTGGTTCCAGTGTTCTACTACCCTGTTGGTGAAGAAGGACTGTCTTAACCTTGTCCTGCTGTGATTAACTTTAATTTTGAATTGATGACCTCTAATTGCATCATTTCTGTTAAATTCAAACAGTTCCCTGAGATAACCCTGTTCCTGACCATGAACAAATTTAAAGACCTCGATGAGATCTCCTCTCAGCCTTTTATATCTAAGTGAAAACATATGCAATTTCTTCAATCTTTCCTCATATGCCAGGTTGCCCATACCATTCACCATTTTTGTTGCCCTCTTTTGTACTCTCTCTAAAAGCCAACAATCTTTTTCATAACTAGGGGACCAAGCTTGGACACAATATTCCAGATGTGGTCTGACATATGCACAATAAAGCTTCCTGATGACTTCCTCATTTGTGTATGATACATTCCTATTTATTGCCCCAAGCATTCTTAGTGCCTTCTTCCTGGCTTCTTTGGTCTGTTCTGATGCCCCCAATTTTGTGTTCAAAATAACACCTAAGTCCTTCTCCCGCTGAGTCACAGATAGTACTTGGCCACCCATCAAGTATGGAGCCTTGATATGCTGCCTACCTACATGCATGATTTTGCACTTATCAAAATTAAATTTCATTTGCCATTTTTCGGACCACTTCACAAGCTCGTCTAAGTCTTTCTGCAGCAAGACCTGCTCATTGTGCCCTGCTATTGCCCTAAAGACCTTCAAATAATCTGCAAATTTCAAAACCTTACTGCTTAGGCCACTTTCAATGTTATTTACAAACATTATGAACAATAGTGGTCCCAGTACTGAGCCTTGGGGGACTCCACTAAGAACATTTTGCCATGATGATTTTGTACCATTTAGCATCACTCTCTGCTGTCTATCTGATAGCCACAGCTCTATCCATTTTAGGATGTTACCCACAATACCATGGGCCTGAAGCTGCATCATTAACCGTTTATGAGGTACCTTGTCAAAGGCCTTGCTAAAGTCAAGATATGCTACATCAACCTGATTTCCCTTATCAAATTGTTCTGTAGCAAAATTAGAAAAGTCCAAGAGATTTGTGAGACACGATCGCCCTTTTCTAAACCCATGTTGAGTATCTTGAATCACTGTGTTTCCTTCCAGAAAACGAACTATTTTATCCTTGATAATTGATTCAAGTACCTTGCAGACTAGTGATGTGAGGCTTACTGGCCTATAGTTTTCAACTTTCCCTCTTTCTCCTTTCTTGAAAATAAGAACTACATTTGCCCTTTTCCAATCGGTTGGAATTTCATTTTGTGAAACTGATCTACAAAATATTATACTGAGTGGAATTGCCAATTCTTTTTCAGCTTCCCGCAATACCCTAGCATAGATTCCATCAGGTCCTGCTGCCTTGTTTGGCTTTATTTTCCTGACATAATTCAAAACAACATCACTGTCAATGAAATCAACATCATGTAACTGATCACCTGTTGCTGGGCTGTGGTTCACAGTTGGCAGATTTGTCACATCCTCCAATGTAAACACTGGCCTTACTGTGCAGTACCAGAGGTGGCACTGGGCAGGCAACTTTAATAAGGAAGAAATCTGGTTACACCATTTTATCAGGATTCTGCCTTAGCAAAATCTCTTAGCATACAATAAAACATGTCTAAGTTCTCAAATGTTGGAAACCAAGAGCATGCTCCAAGCATTTCAAATAAATTGATCAGAGAAGAAACCTAAAGAAAGAGCTGCTCAACCCTGCCTCTTTGCAGATAATCAAATGTCTCCTACCATCAGCTATTCCCACCATAATATTCCCACCAGCCAATATCCTGGGTAATCCTGAAACTTTTTGTAGTAGTGATGTTTACATCATTTGCAACATTACGTTGTTGTGTTTTTCTTGCTTTGTTTGCATGTTGACAATGTTTTTCCTCCATGATAAAAAGGTGGATAGGCCTGGTTAGGTTATGTCCTTTTATTTCAATATTTTGATACTTTTCTCTGAGAACATAGATTAGGCTGGCTAATTTTATGCTAGGTTACCTTGCAAATTTATTACAAATTCAATAATTAGTTATTGTATATGAACCAATTGAAAGCCCTCCTTTTTCGTATTATTTTGCTTTTCAACCAATGTTTGGGCTTGCTGGTAAAACAAATATGTTCTTTGTGCACCAAAATAACAATCACGATAAGACCCTATTTACCACTAAGTTATAGCTACACTAAGTTAGGGTCAAAGGTATGATAAATATATGATTTGGGTCAGATCTGCTGACTGAAATGGTGCATTTATGGGCTATATTTTTTACAGAATGGACAAAGAATGAGGTTATCATGAGATAACAAGTGAGTGATGCCTATATTTAGGTTGATTCTTTCCATCAACAATTATAGGATTTGTGTAAAATGCCGCCGCACGATACGGTCTTCACTGCGGAGTTGATGGCCATCAGCAAAACTCTTGCATTCATCGAGGTTGACGACGATATTTTGCATGTTATTTTGACTGATTCTCTGAGCAGTCTTGTGGCGCTGCACAGTTTTAACCAGCAACATGTCATCGTACGAGACATTTTATCGCACCTTACTTCGCTGCATCGCATGGGAAAACAAGTCATACTTTGCTGGATTCCAGCACATGTCGGAATCCGTGGTAACGAGCTGGCCGACAGGGCTGCAAGGCGTGCAGCACAAGCGCCAAGGAGTCGCGTTCTTCCACTCCTTGCCAGTGACTACTACCCAATTATCTCATCATTTAATCTCAGACAGTGGCAGGGCAAATGGGACCAAGTGGAGTTCAACAAATTAAAGCAAATCAAACCTTAGCTCCGTGGCCCTCGTCCTTCAGCCAAACTAGAAGGGACGAGGTAGCCATCTGTCGTCTCAGAATTGGTCACACTCTAGCAACACATAGGTATTTATTGTGCGGGGACGACAGGCCGAAATGTGTTAGGTGTAATGCCGCGCTGACTGTGCACCATGTGCTGGTGGCGTGCCAAGCATACACAGAAGAACGTAGGCGCCACTTCGGATAAGATGCGAATGCTCTGAGGCTGAAGAACTTATTGGGAGATTATTACCGATTTATACACAATGAAGCAGTTTTATGCTTCCTTGCGGAGATGGGATTTGACGTAATATATGCACCTGCCTAACTGATTACTTGTTTCCACAGATCTCAGATCAAGCGCCGTAATAGCTACCGATGTTTTATATTCGTTTGCGACAGTCTGACGCGTGCTTAGGCAACCTTGTTATGGGTGCAATATAACCCCATGGGGTTTACGCACCCTAAAACCCCAATAGTCATCATTAAAATGGCAAATATGCATAAGAAGTCCCTGGGCCATTTCTGATCACAATGTTGTTTTTCTGGTGTTTTCTGATTTGACACTCATTCCTTTGGAAAATGAAAACTTCCAAAGATATAAGCACTTTAAGTTCAAGTACCTCTCTCTAAGAAATCAGTCCAAGAAAAGAATATTAAAAACATTGAAATAACCTTTTTTAAACAAGAAAAAGATTGGCTACATGTACCTGCTATCCCACCTCAACAACATATGGGAAGTGTGGGGAAAAGGTTTTGGGTCTGGTGGTATAAAATGAAAAATAACATACAATTATCAATACAAATTAATACAACCTAACCTAGCCTACTGATGTTGGACGGCCTGAAACCTACCGATGTTGAATCACTTAAACGCACTAATGTTGTATTACTTAAAACCTACGGATGTTGGATTGCCTAAATATGACTTTAAAATGTGATTTTCAAAACAAATTGCAGAGGACTGTCCATAATAGCCACTGCACGTGGAGGGCATGTATTGTGACATAAATAAATAAATATATAAGTAGGAAGACGTCAGCTTTCCACAGCCGCCGGCTGCCAGCGACCATCGTGCAGACAGCGGGTCAGGCGTGCACGGACCAGGTCGCGGACCGCTGATAGGTCATTCACATTATGGCCAGATCAGGTCGCGAATGGTGCCATTGCTGTGTCCGTTCCCGAAGCCGTCCCGTCGGCTTCTGCGACGTCATTTGCGCGATGGGTATCTCAGCTGAGGCCACCATCAGTGGTAGCCTTACCCGCTGGCGTGTGTTCCCTTGCCGCCCCAGTTCAGTACATAGGATCAAGTTCAAGCCGCGCTGTGACAGACGGTCACCACGTGTGCGCAGACCACTCGTACATTACGGCTGCGATGCGAGTGATGAATGAAAGCAGGCGAAGTTACAGGTGAAAGATTCTTATATTGTGAGTTCATGTCTGCATTTTTTTCACCAACCACAGTTGGCGATCCACGCAGGTAGTCGTTCTGTTGCCGTTGTTACTTGGTTACGTTATAAATTCGCGATACATTCGTACTTGAAATACGTATGCGCAAACACACGTGAAAATCGTACTAAGAACATATTCGCACTCAATATATTCGTATTCGGGGAGTTTTATGAACCACGGAAGCAGGACGCTACATCTGCAGTTGGGTCGAAGGTAACCATTTGTATGCAATTTTCCAATTTGTGACTTGCATCCTCAATGACAGATGCAGCCAGCTTCCTGCACACAGACATAGCGAACAGATGTCATCAGCGGGTATCAACAAACACCCCCTGCCACACCAATTATTTTCACTATTTGCCACCAATATATACAGACTGCATATGCACCCACAAACCAAGCGCGTGCATCCATTCATGTGTAGGCTTAACCGTAAGCATGCAAATAAAGGGCATAATCATTTGCAATAATGTCTTGCGGCTCATTGGTGCTGATTGCTTTTGAACCATTCATGCACCAGAACACACACACACACACACACTATATATATATATACACAAATGCACAAATCTATATTACGTGGGATATATGGGGGCCTCCTGTCGGTGGCGGATCCAGGGAGGGAAGTTGGGGCACATGCCCCCCCCCATGAAAGGTGGCGTCCCTTCGACCAGGAAAACGCGTCCCTCCGCGAAGGCTCGAGTGCACCCCAACACCCTCGAATTTTTCAGCCACAGGCGCCTCTTGGCAGGAAAGACACCCCTCAAGCTGCTTTCGCGGTGGCGCCATTACAAGCACGTGTCCCCTCCCCCAGATGACAATTCCTGGATCCGTCCCTGCCTCTTGTGGCAGCTATTGGCTTCCTGTGGCGGCTATGGGACCTCTTATGACGACAAAGGGCCTCCTATTGCGGTCTAGGGGCGGTCAGATCATTTCAGGCGGTCTTCTGTGGTTACTTTTCGGATATTCTCCTGCCACTGAAGGGAAGAAGCTATGGCGCACTTAGCCCCCCCCACCGTCTGTCCTTTCTTCCGCTCTCGAACGGGGGTGACAACACCAGCCAAAACGGACGGTAGAGGGAGCCTACCAATATCGGGAAAAATCCCTTTATTTTGGAGGAACTTGATGGTCAGCCTGCCGGAAACGGCACATTGTTAGGCAGGAAGATTGTTTCTGGGTCATTTCGGATACATTTTGCTGAAGCTGAAGAATAGTTATTTCAATTGATTTATGTCAAAGTGATCTATATGGCCATAAAACATGCAAGAGAGCGTAGAGAAAAACGTTAAAATTGCATGTAAACCAATGGTGAAGGGAAACCTTCAAGCCCGCTATCAAACCCACTTCGTGGGGGCCCGACGTCAGCCTTCCACAGCCGCCGGCTGCCAGCGACCATCGTGCAGACAGCGGGTCAGGCGTGCACGGTCCAGTTCGCGGACCGCTGGCAGGTCATGCACATAGTGACCAGATCAGATCGCGAGTGGTGCCGTTGCTGTGTCCGCTCCCCGAAGCCGTCCCCGTCGGCTCCTGCGACGTCATTTGCGCGAGGGGTATCTCAGCTGAGGCAATCATCAGTGGTAGCCTTACCAATTCAGGCGGTCTTCTGTGATACCCCTCTTCTGTGAGCTCCCCCCCCTGACTGTCCTTTCTTCCGCTCTTGAACCAGGGTGACAACTTGAACACGTAAAATGGACGGTAGAGGGAGCCTACCAATATCGGGAACAATCCCTTTATTTTGGAGGCGCTTGATGGTGAGCCTGCCGGAAATAGCACATTGTTAGGCAGGACGATTATTACTGGGTTATTTAGGATACCCTTTGCTGAAGCTAAATAATAGGTCTTTCAATTAGAATACGTCAAAGTACTCCATGTTGCCATAAAATATGCAAGATAGCGTAGAGAAAGTCGGTAAAAATGCATGTACACCAATGGTGAAGGGAAACCTTCAAACCCGCTACCAAACCAACTTCGTGGGGGCCCGTAACAAACCAACGCAATTTTATTATGTGCGGATACCTATTGCAGTGCAGGACCTGGGTGCTATGTTGAAGTTAAGTGATGTGTGTCAGGTATATATGATTCAGGTTGTGCATCATGCTGATGTGGATTGAAGTAGTATGCACTCATTGCTTTGCATATGCATTGACAACCATTCATCTCGTTAATGTTTTTTTAGTCAAGTACTTTATGCACATGCACATGCATTTATATGTACATATATATGCCAACCATTACAGTTCATGACGAATGATAAATAATGTGAGTTGAAAACAAAGTTATAGCAAAAATAATACATTCAACAGATGTTTCGATGTTAGAGCACCTTCGTTGGTGTCTAAATAAATTATAATTCCCTTCTTTAATTAGACACAGATGAAGATCGTTGACATTGAACTGTCTGTCGAATAAATTATTTGTGCTGTAACTTTGTTTTCACATCACATTACATATATATATATAAAATAATGTGCGGACAGTGCACACTGAATCATATGGCTCATGCGTCTGATATCACTGAGTCGGATCTGAGTCGATTCAAATTTATGTTTGAGTCGTGAGTCGAATCAAATAATTTTGGCCTGCTCTGAATCATGAGTTGAATCGGATCTCAAGATCCATGAGTCAAATGTGAATCGACTCAAAAAATTTTAGTCGAGCACAAGTCTGCTTGGGAGACATTTCACCACTATGTGTCGAGACTCCGGGGTCAGGCCAGACGATGTGGATTTACTGCCACAGAAGCTGAGGTACAGATACGTTATCAGGCAGTAGCTGGGACAACTGCAAAACTGCAGGAGAAGCTGATGCATCAGGCCTTGGATAAAGGGAACGATTTGACGCTGCAGAAATTGCTGTCGACAGCTAGGGTGTTTGAATAAACTGTGAAGTATACATCAGTTGCTGCGTCGAGCCTGCAGGAACGGGAGGCGGGTGAGGTTGGTGCTGTCCAAACAAGGAAGACTGCTGTCCCTGCGAGTAAGCTCCAGTCATCGACGAGATGTTCTGCAGCAGGTGAGACGATATGTTCTGCCTGTGGTCTGAAGGCTCATCAGGTATGTCCCGCCAAGGGTAAGAAGTGCCTCAAGTGTGGAAAGATGAACCATTTCGCTCGATGTTGTAGAACCTCGTTCCGAAAACAAACGTCAACGTCAACTGCTCAAGTGCAAGCTATTGAGAATAATAGCATATGTAGGAAAGTTCCTATATCGGTTACGTAATAGTCTAGTAGGATCTCGCGTCCGCGTCACTCCGGTCGTAAAGTTGCAAAGTTCTCTGCACTGTCTGTATTGTGCAGCGACGAATAGATGGCAACAGTCAAACACCAGAAAACTCGTACCTATAAATGTTCCGCGCCGACGAACAACCGTGATATTACCTACTGTTGAATTTAGGGCCGAAATCGGTTATTAATTTACAACGCGCGACCTCCAGCGTTACAGAACCGCGTCGCCTGGCTGCTCAGAGACGACTGCCTGGCGGGGCAGGTCGTGAGGTCAGTCGGCTGCAGGCGCCCGAATCTCCGCCGCAGACGGCGGCCGTTGGCCCGGTAAAAGCGCTGACTAGGTGCGGCAGCGTCGCCGAGAATTGGACTCTGACCCGTCGTCCGGTCACTGCCGCGGCACGGCCGGCAGCGAGCCGCCAGCCGGCTCAGGCTCGTGAGGCGTTACATTTACGGTATACATTTACTGTCGGCTGGCTTACGGGGTCACATCATTTACAGTTACGGGACAGTCAAAAGTGAAATTTTATACAAACTCTGTTCACATCACAACATGAGGTCCGAAGATCGAATTACATTTCCAGATTAATTCTGAGCTCGACTCAGACAAATCATGGCCTTCTACAATCACACACGAATCAAGAAACACTCACGATACGACAACAAATTAACACAAGTTCCGATGGTCAACTTAAGGTCATACGCGGGTTAATCTAGGGTCTTTAAGGGGTACCCATGCTCTGATCCATGTTAGTAAACTAAACAATGTTCCTACTACACGACACTCACATACGATTTACATCACATATTTTCGTCGATCACTGTCGCCCGCGCACTGTAGAACGTTCAGTCCGGTTCGGGGAGGGGAACGTGGGTGACCTTTCCACGTTCGACACGCCGAATTGCGGCATTTACCGCATGTCACTCGTCGGGCTCACTAGCCGGCTCGCTGTGATCGCAATTACAGGTCGGGTTCGTTACTCGGCCCGTTCCTGCGACGTCCTTCCATCTACTCGTGGAAGTTTAAGTCTCGCTCGATTATGTTCAGCTGCGAGAGCGGCCGATGAGTTATCCATATCACCGCGGTGGCTTCCGGCCCGCCACTCGCTAGCTCGGCTGAGTCATCCATATGACCGCCCATCGCACCGGCAGTGGCGGTGCTCGCGTTCTCAGGGGCGGCGCTCGTCAGCGCCTCTCCATGGTGGTGCTCGTCAGCACCCTTAGCAGCGGCGCTCGCGTCCGCAGCGGCGGCGCTCACGTCCGCAGGGTCGACGCTCAGGTTACAACGGCGCTCGGTTCCTCGGCGGCGCTCGCTGGCGCCGAGCAACGAACCAGTCGTCGAACTGGCCGGACGAAACGGCCGCTGGTGGGCTCGTGCTGCAGGTGCTTCCTGTCTACCTCTGCATGAGGTGGCCGTAGGTGGCACACCTGTCGGTGTCCTGTGACAGCCGGCGTGACCGACTCGTCACGCCCGATCGTCAGGTTGTGTTGATGCTGGCACGGATGATGTCTGCACATAAAGACATAAAGACATAAAAGATCAGTGCAACTATGAGCCACAAGGGCCCGTCTTGGTTGCATTCTGTACACTGAACCAGTTTTCCACCAAATGCGCCAATCAACTCTCCCTGGAATACAGAAAAACAAGCCCCCTATTCTTATAATGATTGTCTATGCTGTTTTTAAAGATGTTCAATGTGTTGCTACTGACAATAGTTTCTGGCAGCTGGTTCCAGTGTTCTACTACCCTGTTGGTGAAGAAAGACTGTCTTAACCTTGTCCTGCTGTGATTAACTTTAATTTTGAATTGATGACCTCTAATTGCATCATTTCTGTTAAATTCAAACAGTTCCCTGAAATAACCCTGTTCCTGACCGTAAACAAATTTAAAGACCTCGATGAGATCTCCTCTCAGCCTTCTATATCTAAGTGAAAACATATTCAGTTTCTTCAATCTTTCCTCATATGCCAGGTTGCCTATGCCATTCACCATTTTCGTTACCCTCTTTTGTACTCTCTCTAAAAGCCAACAATCTTTTCCATAACTAGGGGACCAAGCTTGGACACAGTATTCCAAATGTGGCCTGACATATGCACAGTAAAGCTTCCTGATGACTTCCTCACTTTTGTATGATACATTCCTATTTATTTCCCCAAGCATTCTTAGTGCCTTCTTCCTGGCTTCTTTGGTCTGTTCTGATGCCCCAAATTTTGTGTTCAAAATAACACCTAAGTCCTTCTCCCGCTGAGTCACAGATAGTACTTGGCCATCCATCAAGTATGGCGCCTTCATATGCTGCCTACCTACATGCATGACTTTGCACTTATCAAAATTAAATTTCATTTGCCATTTTTCGGACCACTTCACAAGCTCGTCTAAGTCTTTCTGCAGCAAGACCTGCTCATTGTGCCCTGTTATTGCCCTAAAGATCTTCAAATCATCCGCAAATTTCAAAACCTTACTGCTTATGCCACTTTCAATGTTATTTACAAACACAATGAACGATAGTGGTCCCAGTACTGACCACTGGGGGACTCCACTAAGAACATTTTGCCATGATGACTTCGTACCATTTAGCATCACTCTCTGCTGTCTATCTGAAAGCCACAACTCTATCCATTTTAGGATGTTACCTGCAATACCATGGACCTGAAGCTGCATCATTAACCGTTGATGAGGTACCTTGTCAAAGGCTTTGCTAAAGTCAAGATATGCTACATCAACCTGATTTCCCTGATCAAATTGTTCTGTAGCAAAGTTAAAAAAGTCCAAGAGATTTGTGAGACACGATCGCCCTTATCTAAACCCATGTTGAGTATCTTGAATCAATCTGTTTCCTTCCAGAAAACTAACTATTATATCCTTGATAATTGATTCAAGTACCTTGCAGAGTAGGGATGTGAGGCTTACTGGCCTATAGTTTTCAACTTTCCCTCTTTCTCCTTTCTTGAAAATAGGAACTACATTTGTTTTCCAATCTGTTGGAATTTCATTTTGTGAAACTGATCTACAAAATATTATAGTAAGTGGAATTGCCAGTTCCTTTTCAGCTTCCCGCAATACCCTAGCATAAATTCCATCAGGTCCTGCTGCCTTGTTTGGCTATATTTTCCTGATATAATTCAAAACAACATCACTATCAATGAAATCAACATCATGTAACTGATCACCTGTCACTGAGCTGTGGTGCACAGTTGGCAGATTAGTCACATCCTCCAACGTAAACACTGATTTAAACTGCTTGCTCAGTTCCTCAACCATCTCACCATCCTGACTCAACATAATCCCATTTACTTCCAGTGGACCAATGGTGCTTGAAACTTTACTTAGCTTGTAGAAACTAAAGAACTTTTTACTGTTCCCATTACACTTCCTAGCCAAATCCAATTCTTTTGCTCGCTTTTGCTACTCTGGTTTTCTGCTTCACAGCGTCTCTAGCTTTTTGATACAACCTTAGATTTACTATATTTGAAGCTTCCTTAAATACTCTAAATGCATCTTTCTTAGCCTTAATTGCTTTTGTCAAATCTGGTGTAAGCCATGCTGGCTTTCCTACCCTTCTTTTGCGCCTTTGCTTTTGGGGGACATGTATAATCTGAATTTCCTTTAAGTAAGATTTGAACTTTTTCCACATTTCACAGGCATTTAAATCTGATAATTCTTCTTCCCATTTTATGTCACTTAGAGCCGCTCTCATGCGGTCAAAGTCTGCCCTGTTAAAATTTGGAACCTTTGCCAAATTATCCTTAATTGTCCCTGCTACGTGTGCCTTGAATCTCTCTATGTTATGGACACTTCTTCCCAGAGTTTCTCCTACAGTCAAGTCTTGAACTAAATCACTTAAATCCGAGAATACAAGGTCCAAGAATGAGCCCTGCCTAGTTCGTTCTGTTACAAACTGGTATAAGAACAGGTCCTCTTCAAGGCATTTCCTAAACATTTTGCATGCTGGGGAGCCAACACCAACATTTTCATATCCTTTTAGATTAAAGTCACCAAGAATAAGGCATTACCTCTGAAAGTTTCTACTGATTTCCTGACAAATCACCTTATCGATCTCGAGTTGCTGGGAATGTGGCAAGGTTCCTGATCGGTACAAAGCTCCTATTCTCAGTGTATTGCTGTTGCCTTTTCCCACAGCAACATCAAGCCAAATGGACTCCACAGACACATTATTTACCCCATCTGTTACTTTTTGAGAACTGAATAAGCAATTCACATAAAGCATTACACCACCCCCTTTCACTGCTGGACCCCTATTGCATGAAAACATATTGTATCCCTGGATCTCATAGTCCTGCAAGTTATCCCCAAAATACCCTTCACTGACCCATGCCTCAGTAATGCAAACAAAATCTGGTTCCTCCTCAGCCACATAACACTTGAACTCGTCAAATTTGGATCGAATACTCTGAGCATTAAGCATCATACACTTAAGAAAAGTTCCATAACCATCTTTGGTTTTTACATGTTGAGTAGCTCTATCATCTCTGGATGAGCCACCACTCTGCCCCCTTGATCTACTGCCATCCCTATTTGCTGACTCTGAGGTTCTATTGCCTATGCTGTCACTATTGGCATATCCATGAGATGGTAATGCCACTTCTTCCCTCCCCACCCCATTATCTAGTTTCCCTGAAGGACATGCTCATATACCTTACTTAACACTTGCACCCCCTTCTCGGAGAAGTGCAGGCCGTCCCTTTGATAGAGGTCCCATGAGCCATAAAACCTGCACCACTTGTCAACAAAGGTCAAACCTAACTTATTGCAGAGCCTACCTACCTTGGCATTGGCTGCCAGTGCCCTAGAGCTCCACTCAGGGGAGACTCCAGCCCTGGGCAGAATAGCCGTCACAATAACTCTTCTTTCGCTTTGCTTCAGGGTGGCCAGAAGGGCCATGTAGTCCTGCAGCAGCTCCTCACTCCTAGCAGGACCTATGTTATTCACTCCTACCTGCACTACAACTGCACTAAACTGGTTCTCACTTGTGGCCTGTGCCACCACTGGGACCAGGTCTTTGACCTTGGCACCAGGCCTGGTGATGCACCTCCTGCCTCTACGACCTTTGCAGAATACCCTATCTAAATGCCGCACACGAGAGTCTCCTACAACTAGCACTTTCTCCTTGCTGCTATCCTTGCTGCTATCCTTGCTGCTATCCTGGGGGCAGTCCTCCAATGCCTGAAACCTATTCGATGTTGCTACGCCTGCCTGTTGAGCTGCTTGGCTAGGTTTCCTTCCACTCCTACCACCTGCCACCTGCCATTCACTGCCCCCTTTCTTATGCTCACGCCTCCAAATCCTCCACCCCCTGACTTTAAACCACTGCCCCTGTGAGCTACAACTAGAAATCTTCTGTTCACTAGGAGAACTTCTCTCTACAGATATCTCTGCCACCTCCACAGCAGGGGAAGCCTCAGTTACCTGGTGGCCAGCGACCACCTGGGCATAGGATGCCCCAGCTACAGACTGACCCCTACATGTTTCCTTTTCTCGGCTACCCTTTGCAGCAAGGGCAGCCCTGAGCTGGGAAAGCTCTGCCTTAAGGGCCCTAACCTCCTCCTCTAGTGCCTGTATCCTGGTTGAAACCATCCTACAGGCTGCAGCTTATTTCTAGATTTAGATTGAAAAGTAACTTGCTGCAAAATGATTTACAAAATAACAGAGCAGATAAAAAATAACTGACAAAGCTTAGGTGTATGCTAGTTCCTAACTATGCAGCACTTACAAGGTAATTGCTGTGCTGACAATTGATGGTGATTTTTAAAGAAAGAAGAAAGCACTCGCTAAGCAGCTGCCACAAATTTAATAAATAGCTGAAAACACTGACACAGTAGACAAAGACAGAGACAACCACTACGACAAAATGGCGCTGGGCAGCCTCGCTAGATTGAAAGAGTATAATCTACTTGTTAAAAAATGTTTATTAGATAAAAACTATGCCAATATATGCACAGAAGTAATTGCTAAATACCTATATGCAGTTTAGTCTAGTAAACTGCCCTGTTCTGCAACGACTTATCTGGTAAGTAGGAGCTCCACAACGACGTGTTTCCACCTTGACACCTGGCGGCAACAGCGGGATGGGTTGGATTGAAGGTTACTGTGGGTTCCAGGGATAGAGCTCGGTTCAAAGATGCGGAAGCATAGGTCCGGCGTTTGATTTTGACCACAAAATACATGTTACTAACAGTTGAAAATACGTCACAATAGACATCAGGATAGGTGACGTCACAACATCACATCAACCATCATTATACCCATATGGGGTTCCATCACAATGGCGCTGCACGCACCACACCAATCACATCGGCAATCATCATGCCGGTAGGTGGCGTTTACTCGCGTCACCAAATTGTGGCGTCACTGCGTCAACAATACAGTTATGCACTTATTTCAGGCGACTCACTGGTACACTCTCAACGATATATCTACTTGAGCCGTTACTTAAGCATCGATTGGAGCATCATCATCTGTAATTTGAATTGGTTCATCATGGTTTCATTTTGTGCTAACATCATTGTGTTCTGTTTCTCCACAAAATTCGCGAGTACACTTCTTTTATCAGGTATGACCTTGACACGGTCGACATCGGCTTCGTAATCAGTGGAAGTGGCAGAGTCATCGGAATTTGAAGGTTGCATGGAGGACGATCCTCATCAGGTGATTCCACCAAAGATCGTTTTTCAGGGACTGGCCTCACTAGGCTTTCAGTCGAGTCCTGCAAGCGTTTTGCTAATTCTGAAAGCGGAATTTCATCTTCCGACTCGCTAATTGAAGGTTTTGAACGTTTCGCCAATTGGGATTGTGAAGTTTCAGTGTCTGAATCACTGGACGTTGGGCAGGGGTCGTTTTAGGCGTTCTGCTAATTCTGAAAGGGGTAAATTGTCTTCTGAATCGCTCGAAGAGGGAAGTGGTCTTTTGTTTCGTTCAACTAGTTCCGAAAAGGGGGCATCGTCGTCTGACTCACTAGTCGACGGCAACGGCCTTTTGTTTCTCTGAACTGGTTCAGACAGAGGAATGTCTGTCTCGGTATCACTTGATACCGGTGAGGGCTCAGCTACATCTGCTGACTGGTTGAGAGGTGATCTCTCCGGCAGGTCAGACTCGACCGGTGGTGGTTGCACCGAGCCAGGCATGAGCTCTGTCAACTCGCCGGTTTCATCATCCTTTGTTCTCGGTGGGCTGCTTACGTCCATGGGCCAATCCTCACAGGGACTGTAATCAGGGCCGGCCTCGGCCCGTTTGGCTGACCTAAAGGGCTGTACTCGTCCAGGGGTGGTACATCTACTTTTTACGTTTTCTCTATATATTTCTGGTTCACTGGCTCGTCTTGGTCCTTGGTGGGTTCCCATGCTGTGTTCGGGTCGGCTAGCCGTAATTCCGGGTCTTACCGGAGGTCTGATTTCTGATCACATAATTTACTGGGCTAGTCTGCTTGATAATCCGAAAGTATGGTTTCCACGGCAACGATAACTTTGGCGACGTGCTAGGTTGTACCGTTGTGTCATAATAATATACGGGACCTCCAATTTTGAAATTTCGCGGCTTGGCTTTGCGGTCAGCGTACTCACGGTTCCTGTCATGGCTCTCAACGATGTGTGTTTTTACATGGCTGTATGCTTCATGTAAATTTGACAACATTTTTGGGACATAGTCTTCTCCGTAATATTTCATTTTAGGCTGGAGCAAATTGTCCAAGGGGAGAACGGGGTCTCTGCCGTACAGTGTGAAGAATGGCGAAATGGTTCCAGAGCTTCCAATGTTTGCGGTTCGATAGGCGGCAAGAGTGGCAGGAATTTTTGTGTCCCAATAATCTTGATTTTTGTTGATTGTTTTTGCTAATATGTCGTTTTGGCATCGATGGTAGCGTTCGGAACGGCTGTTACTTTGCGGCTTATACGCACTGGTGGTGATATGGCGAATATTCAAACAGGTTTCCAGCTCGTCTACAACGGCATTTCTAAATTCTGTTCCTAAGTCCGAAAGTATTACGCGTGGACATGAGTGGCGTGGAATGATTTCTTCCATAAGGATTTTCGCTTGAGTCTAGTTGCTTTACGCTGCACTCTCTCTAACTTGTCTATATCTTTTTCTAGGTAGGGGCTCCAAGCTTGTACATAATATTCCAAGTGGGGTCGCACGTATGCTAAGTACAGTTTTTTTTCATGACTTCCTTGCTCTTATACATCACACTTCTATTAATAAGTCCCAGCATTCTGAGTGCCCCGTTCCTAGCTGAGCTACATTGCTTTTCTGCTTTAAGGTCTATCTAGAATATAGCATTAATCATAGCAAGCCCACTCTGGTGGTGTTCCTTCACAACCCACCACCAGAGCGGCGCCACCCGTATTATGTCCGCTCATGACGCCTAACGTACCGATAGTATGGAAGATGTCGCTGTGGCCTCCCTTTTTTAACCGCGTATCCAAATCCATAGACGCATGAACTAACTCTATCGTTGGGACATGCCAGTTGCCAAACAATATGTTGATATTCAGACATCAGCGGGCATGATATCCAGTGCGTATTTAGCACAGCAAGCTTTATTTCCAACTGGACAACACTGATGACACCACGGCTGGCTCAGATCACGCAAACTATAACTTACATTTCCCATTGACGGTTCACGCACATAATGAAGGACATAAACAAAAATATAGTTATATGTCGGCTGGGACGATTTATTGGTTCATCTGTATCAGCGTAGAGATGCATTAGTGTATCAGTGCTGCATTGAAGATGCTGATGATGAATTGGAGCTTAGGGGCGCGTTCACTGCCAAAGTCATTTTGCGCCCATAACTGTGTTTACAGGCAACCTACCATGGTCCAATAGTAATAAGTAATTAATCATCCTCAGGAGTGGCGATATACAACGTCAAAACGTGCTTGTTGAATGAAGGTAAAAATGCTCCCAGACGCCACGACCTCAGAGTCGTTTCATATTAGCGTATGCAAAGTAGTGTCGGCGTCCAGCTGTCCTAAAATTTGGCGTGGTAATGGTTCCAACAGAACACAACCTGCCAAAACATGATACACGGTAAGCAGGTCCGAACAACGCGGGCATAGAGGTCGGTCATCACCATGTGTCGCGTATGTAGCCATGTGTCGCGAAGGTATGACCTATCCTCAGTCGGCAGGGTGTTACTTCCTCCCGTCGTTGTGTCCGGTCACTGGCGGATCCAGGGAGGGGCCATTCCGGCCATGGTCCCCCAGAAGCGCTTAAAAGAGGGGCCATAATGTCTCTCCCCCCCCCCGAAACCAACAGAAGTCAACTAAATTAAAATACAGTAACCTTTGCCGAGGTAAAAAATAGCGTCTGGATAAAAGAATCTCCAATTGTAAAGGATTTTTTATTAAAAATAATTGTTGAGAAGCCAGTATGGTGGCATAGTAGATTCTGACACACATCAAGGGTTCCACGCTGCTCAAGTTCTGCTTACAGCAAGAGTTGACAAAATCGGATCCGCCAGTGTGTACACGTGCACGAACGTTGACGTGGTACAAGATGTTGAACGTGAACGTGAACGTTTTGGTAAACGAGAACAAAAATCCGGTAACATAGAAACGGTGGAGGTAGGCTGGGGCCCCTATACAGGAAATTATGTTGTCAATTATTATTTTATTTTAATTTTAATTATTATTTTTAAAATGGGCCCCTTTGCCAAAGAGTGTTCGAAATCCGGTGCTTTTAACCAAAAATAGTGGGAGAATGGGCACCCTCCAAATCCGTTCGACCCCTCTCCTGATGTAATTCCTAGGTACGCCACTGGGGGAGGGAGAGGGGAGAGGGCTGACGCCGAAAACCGAAAGTTGCCCCCCCCCACAAACCGGTGGGCTAGATCCGCCAGAGTGTCCGGTTATATGTATATATATATATATATATATATATATATATATATATATATATATATATATATATATAAATATGTGTGTGTGTGTATATATATATATATATATATATATATATATATATATATATATATATATATATATATATATATATATATATTATATAGCAAGCGTGTATGTCCACTCATGAGTCGATTTACACAGAAAATAGTCTCCTGTATATCAGGACAAATCTGAGTGGAAATACACCACAGGCGCTATTTGTGTAAATCACGATAGAAATGTGACGTCAGTGGGTTCCGCGCTTTTACCACATTCGCAACAACCATTCTTGCAGCTATTCTCGACGCCCGGGTGCGGCTGTGGCGGTGGTGCAGGTTGTGGTACGTAGGTTATTGTGGAAGGTGGATTATTATTAAACATCTGTCGATTCACCCCTTCGGTCTACCCCTTGGTTCTGCCCCTCGGATTCACCCCTTAGATCCATCCCTGTGGTCCATGCCCTTGGATTCACCCTGTGATCTACCCACCTGGATCCACCCCTATGGTCTGCCTTTTGATTCACCCTGCAATCCATCCCCTTGGATCCACCCTATGATACCTATATCCCCCTGGATCCACCCATGTGATCTACCCCATTGGATCCAACCCTGTGATGTACCCCCTTGGATCCACCCATGCAATCTTGATATAACTGGTGCATATTCCCGTGTCTGACATTTCAGCATCAATTATCCTCTGGCTGGTGTCAACTAACTGACACTGCATACTGGTACATACCTACATACATATCGATGTTGTATGATTGGTCCTACATGTATGGATGTTGAGTGATATAAAGTCAATGTATACAGATTTGAAGTGTCAGAAGAGCTATGGTGATGTCAGAGTGTGGTATACGTTGAGCTATGGTAAATTTGCAGATCAAAGTAATTTGATTTTCGGATCACTTTAAATTGCATGCTTTTTAACGTGATGAAGACGATGTGAACACCCATTTTGTCCACAAATGATTACTTTTAAGTCAATGGCAGTTTATAAAATTGATGTCATGGGCATGGTACAGGGTCTGTGTCTCATCCATTTGTACATTGATGGTGTCGGACTGATCGGCATGGTGCTCTGACTGCAGCTTATAAAGCTTTGATGCTTCGAGGAGGAAATTATGAATCTCGAGGCTGTGGAATTCCTTCAAAAAGAAATACTAGCAGACCTTAGAACAATTTGGGTGAGTAACCTCGCTGGAAATGACGGTGAGGTCAGATTTTCTTTTTAAATTATAAACTTGAGTGATTGTTCTCAGAAGAAAGCTGAATAATTATGTAATTAATAATTATGTAATTAATAATTATGTAATTAATAATTATGTAATTAATAATTATGTAATTAATAATTATGTAATTAATAATTATGTAATTAATAATTATGTAATTAATAATTATGTAATTAATAATTATGTAATTAATAATTATGTAATTAATAATTATGTAATTAATAATTATGTAATTAATAATTATGTAATTAATAATTAAGTGTGGGGTACTGGAATGCAACCTGCCGAGGTTGCATTCCAGTACCTCACACAGCAAAGCCATCCTTACACTGATATGCATGGCTGCATGCGGCTTGTCTGCTGACTTCTGCTTCAAATTTCAACTTCAAGAATTCAAAAATTACATATGAACAGATAAATCATAGAACAAATAACCGAACCTAACCTAGACTATGATAATGTAGCATAATAAATATAATATATTTTAACATAATATAATCGTCAGGCGTCATAAGCGGACATAATACCGGTGGCGCAGCTCCGGTGGTGGGTTTGTGAAGGAACACCACCAGAGTGGGCTTGCCTTGATTAATGCTATATTCTGGTTTCTGGACGAGGTGCAAGTTATTTCCAATGGTCCAGTTTGAACAACATTGAAACAAGCTCTCTTATGATGTGTAGTTCGTTTTATTATCAAATCATTTCACCCTGTCACTTTGCCCTTAAAGTGAAATGGGAGCAATTTGCCACTCAACATCTTGTGATAAACACGTGTCATACATGTTCTGTGTGACGTCCTGACAATTTCCAATGTTCTTAACTAAACTAAAATCGAACGTGCTACAATTTTATATCATCTTGAATAACTTCCATGTAGGTTTAACCCTGTCACGTTTGCACCCAATTCCAGAATTTGTGTCCCAAATTATCACATTGCATCACTTTATATTGTATATCAGATGTTCTACATTACCGAATTAATTTCCAATGGTCTTAAATAAACGGGCATAAAGTCCGCTGCCTTATGATGCCATACTCGACTACTTTTATAGTTTTCTAACCCTGTCATTTTTTGCACCCAATTCCAAGATTTGCATATCGAATTATCGCATTATATTACTTTAAATTGTATATCAGATGTTCTACATTACCGAATTAATTTCCAATAGTCTTAAATAAACGGGCATAAAATCCGTTCCCTTCTGATGCCATACTCGACTACTTTTATTGATATCTAACCCTGCTATTTTTGCACTCAATTCCAGGATTTGTGTCTCAAATTATCACAATGTATTACTTTTAATTGTATATCAGATGTTCTACATTAGCTAATTAATTTCCAATGGTTCAAAATAAACCGGCATAAACTCAGCTGCCTTCTGATGCCATACTCGACTACTTTTATAGATGTCACTTGTCACCTTTTCTGTCCCTGTCACTTTTTACCTTTTGACATGAAGGTTTGAGACATTATTAACGTTCTGGCATGGCTCGATGCATGTCAAGCGCCGACGGTTGCTGCCTAGAGGATCCGTAGGGCCGCCGAGCGGTGGCACGATAGAAAGTAAAGTTCCACCCTTCAACAATACTAAGCAACATCGGCTCTGTCACGCCAAAATGGTGTAGGAGAAATTCACGGTTGTAGATGCATTCTTTCCCTTCAACGCCCATAAGCGTAATGTTCTAAAACAATTTCGCCAAAATCTGTAGGCCTCAACTATAATGGTGGCGGAACTCATGCCAGGCACATCGTCTATCGTTTCAAATATGAAAATCTGCCTGTAACTTTGGCGTTGGGGCCCATTAACATTCAGGGAATAGGAATCCCGTGCCTCGCCATGTTATGAATGGCGGGCGGTTGGGGACGGGCCGGAGGCGGCCGGCGGCCGGCCGTCTGTGGTGGAAAATAATTCAAAAAGGAAATACGGAAAGTAACAATATGCGCAATAGGTCACTGCAAGTGGCAATACAATTTACGTCTGAAGGCAAGCTAACTTTCATAAATGCACTTCGCATCATATTTTATGGGGACAGAGCAGTGGCGCAACCAGGATTTCAGTTCGGGGGGGCAGGGTTGGAGAGCGGGCCCCCTCGCAAGCGGGCCCCCCTCATGTTTTTTAAAAAGTCTGCGGAAAGCATGCACTTACTTTTGAGCGGGCCCCTATGTTTGTAAAGCTTCGCAGAAATAAAAGCACTTTTCCTTTATCACGGGCCCCGGTTCGAGGCGGGCCCTGGTTAAAACGGGCCCCCAGATTTTCAGTTGGTTCAAAGGGCCCTGATTCTAGCCACAGATCCGCTTCGCGGGCCCCTAGCCAGGACTCTGAGTAGGGTGGCCCACCGCCCGAGCCCCAAAATATTTCGGGGGGGCAAGACAAGACAAGACAAGACATGTATTAAGGCCATCCACAATTAGCTCGTGGCTATTACTGCCTCACGTCATGCAAATAAAAAGAGGTCGGCAGAAGTATCATACATTCAGATATCGTCTACGAGCAGTCATAAAAGCAGACACATAAATAAGGCGCTAAGTGCCTCCACAATCCGGGTTCCTACGCAGGTGCCTCTTTAGGTGCAGTCCAAACAGGTGGATGGGTAGCCGCGTCAGATCGGGCGGCAAGGCATTGTATTGACTAGCCGCGCGACTACAAAAACGTCGCTTGCCCATGTTGGTTCGCGATCTGGGCACGTGAAGATCGCTGTCTTGCCTGGTGGTCCTGTCGCGTGTCTGTGATACCAGAGCAAATTCGCAGGCTTGTGACTCTGGCTCACCCAGGCGGCGCACCTTGTGCAGCAAGGTCAGCGTGTGGTACTGAATGAGGTCCCGCGCGTTCAGCCAGCCCAATTTATCCAGCAGATCCGATACATGATCAAATTTTTTGCGGCCGAAAATTACTTTTGCTGCATAGTTAATAATGTTTTGGATGCGAGACAGATTCTTTTCCGTTCCATTGCCGTACACCGAAATACAATACCGGATCTGCGAGAGCACCAAGGCATTGACTAAAGCGGAAATGACAGCGGGCGGCAGGTAACTCCTCAGGTGCGACAGACCACTCAAAGTACCGAAGCAGCGCCTAGTGATGGTGGAGACGTGGGAGTCCCAGCGGAGAGAGCGGTCAAATATGAATCCGAGATTTTTTGCTTCCAAGATGGGAATTAGATTGTGATCGCGAAATTTTACGGTAATTTCTGGGGTGTGGCGCAAATTTTGCTGACTTCCCAGCAGCATTAGTTGAGTCTTTCCGGCATTCACTTTGAGGCCGTTTGCACGAAACCAAGAGTCAAGAGAGGCCAAAACATATTCCATCCTCGTTACGATGTTTCGAAATTCCGATTTTTTACCACTAACCAAAATTTGGGTGTCATCCGCTTATTGGACTACCATTGCACCTTCAACGAACAGACTGAGGTCGTTGGCGAAGATGCAGTAGAGTAGCGGGCCGAGAGCAGATCCCTGAAAGACACCAATGCTGATGGGAAGCGGAGTAGACTTTTTGAGTTTGCCCAGATTGTCAGTGAGGCTGACACTCTGTGTATGATCGCAAAGGTATGCAGAGAACCAAGAAGTATCGATACCGTGGATGCTTAATTTAGTCAAGAGCCTCGAGTGATCAATCACGTCAAAGCATTTGCTCAAGTCCAGCAGACAAAGAAGGGATAACTCACCTCGGTCATTGGCGGATAGGATATGATCGGACATGGAAGTCAGCGCGGTTTCTGTCGAGTGACGTGGACGGAAACCGTGCTGGGTTGAGGACAGGAGGTGGTTTTGAGACATGTAATTGTAGAGCTGCTGGTGAATGGCACGCTCTACAATTTTGGCAATGACAGGAACTATGGAAATAGGACGGTAGTTGGAAGGGCTGGTAGGATCGCCCGACTTAAAGATAGGATGAACGAGGGAGTGCTTCCAGGATCGAGGAACATCAGAAAAGGAAATGCTGGAGTTGACCAAATGTAGGAGCACCGTACCGATCGCGTCAAAGGACAGGCGCACCATGTGTATACTGACCCCGTCCTCGCCGCAAGCCGACGAGCCACTCATCCCCAGGATGACGGTCCTCAGCTCTGACAGCGTCAGAGGTGCCACACAAAACGCACAGGCGCCAACACGTGGTAGACGGCATGCTTGGTCTGGCATCTCCCCCAACTCTCTCACCTCACTCGCAACACGCGGACCAATGCCAACGAAATAATTGTTCAGTTCATCGGGTGTGGCGTCGGGCACCTTACGGACGGGCTTCCCGCCACTGACGGTGGATCTGATGTGCTGCCACATCGATCGACGTCCGCCCTCCTGGATGCGCCGCTGAATGTCATTGCGGGTGTCACGGCGTATGGCGGACCGTACCGCTCTGTTTAGGATGACATATTCTGATGACCTGTGACCGTGTTCAGTCAACGCCACGCGACGGCGAGACATTAGATTTTTGGTGGGGTCGGTGACCGGAGGGGCGCTAGGATTGCGAATGGACACGGCTCTGACCGGGGCATGGGCGTCAAAAATCGGTAGAAATACACTGAAAAAACAGTCCCACTTCTGAGTGACAGTCGGCGATGAAAACACACTATACCAGTCAGCATTAATAAGGTGAGCATGGAGCGCAGCTTGGTCGACCCGGTGGAGACAGCGAGACCGAACAGCTGATCGGCGCGGGCGAGAGCGAGGTACACTAATCAAGGCACGGATAAAATAATGTGGACTAAAATGACAGAATTGGGTTACGCAACGTTTCACAAAAGCGGGACAGTTAGTAATTAATACATCAAGTAGGGATCCTGCTGAGTAAGTAGGAGATGAAACACACTGAGTCAAGGAGTGGTCGGACATAAAATCACAAAGTATCTTTTTGGCGGAGTCATGATCAGGTTTTAAAAGGCAGCAATTAAGATCGCCACAGATCAGCACCTTGGTCTGGGGATAATAAACCATGATATGCTCAAATTGCTCGGTCAGGTCATCAAAGTCAGCCCTCAGGTCCCCTATAATACGCCTAGGAGGCCGATAGGCGGTACACATAATAAATTTCCGCTTACTGTCCGGCCTCACCAGTGTCCATAGCGTCTCAAGTCGGCTGTTGGGGACCGCGGCGGTGGTGAGCCTGATAGGGGTCACACTGACACCGTCCCTGGCGGCCAGTCCCACGCCACCAAAGCCCCGACCGTCCGGACGATCGGCCCGGAACAGCTGGTATCCAGGCAGCACGAGTAGGCGACTCGGGGTCGCTGGGCGGAGCCAGGTCTCACAGAGGCCCATGAGGTCATACTTGTGATGGTGTAGGTGGTCGGATAGTTCCAGTAGCTTGGGCTTCAATGATTGGCAGTTGATTGCCCCGATGAGAAGAGCAGATCCGGATGCGGCTTGACTGGTGGCCCGGCGCCGGGCGCCGCCCCTACACCCCCGGCGCCTCGCCCCAGGTGCGCGCCTGCCACGTCTTGTCCGGCGTACTCGGCCGCCAGAGCTCGCCGATTGGCTGCCGCTCGGGAAGACTGACCCAGAGCCCACGGGCACGTGATCAGCAGGCGACTGGCGCTGACCAGGCTCAAGGTCACCCGGAGCTTCAGGAGACGAGCGAGGCGAGCGAGGCGAGCGGGCCGACAATGGGCGAACAGAGGGCATGGCAGCGAGCACCAGAGCGTTCACAACGGCAAGCAGAACAATCCATCTCAGCAGATCACGATGACCCGGGATGCGCCACAGACACATGATAATGCGGTCCGAAGGATGATTATCTGGTCACACTCGAGGGGTCTAGGGGCGGCAGAGAAACTCTGCTAGTTGTATCCGTACCCCTGAACAGCAGAATAGTCGAATCCGTGATGGTCGTTGATCAACGACGGCGGGGGTCGTTGATCGTCACAAGCGGACGTGGGGCACTTCGCTCTTCGCATGCACACGCAGGCCATGGCCCCTTGCCCCCCCCCCCCCTGGTTGCGCTACTGGGACAGAGTCTCATAGATTGTAACTATATTCTTCGCGCACACACTAGTGAGCATCCGTGACTGCTTGTCGGGGGCGCATGTTTCAGAGTTCTTGAATGGGACCTGTTTTCTTTCTTTACTGGAGATCCCTCGATGTCCGCAGTAACATTGCGTCTGACGCCTAACGATCTAACATACCCAGAACAGCCAAAATCTGCCAAAACAAACGTATGCCACAGCCCCATCAAATCTTGGCACATTGTCAGTGATGCCATTCATGCTAACAGCATTGCAAGGAACTTCCTGCCTTGATCAAAATTTCTGGAGTGTGTGGTTGCAAATGTTCCATTTTGGGAATGAATGTGGTATTAAGTCAGAAACATAAGGTTTTTGATGCAAAAGGGTATTGAATGGTGTGCATGAAGTGTTGATTTTCTTCTTTATCATGGGGGGTGGGGGGACACTTGGCTGCACCTCCCGTGGCAAGGATCCAAGAACGACGTAAAGTGCTGAGCAAAACACAGCCTAATTATTATATTACCTAATCGTATTTCGAATAATGTAAATCCCGTAGCTACGCAGATACCAGCTCCTCAAAAGCCTGATCATCATGGGGGGGGGCAGAGGGGGCAGACACCCCTCCTGCCGTGAGACTGGGGGGTGCCGCCCCCTGAAATTTGAGGAGGCCCCTATCCGGAAATGCACAGAAAAAAGGTGAGCAAGGAGGCCGACAAGACAGAAGGTCATGCTGTCAAGGAGGCCCCAAGACTGGCAACGATGCTCCCGCGAAATCTAATCAGGTCCTAATAAGGGACGCAGGACAGAGATTGGGACGAGGCCCCAGGACGAAAAGGATGCCACCGAGACGGGCAGGAAGCCACCCAGGTTAGACAATAAGGCTTCCGATGGGTGACATAATATTCTTACTTTGGAACACGAGCCCCCAAGATGGAAGAGGAGGCCCCTACAATAGAAAATAAGGAATGATAGGAGATATTTCTCCGGACGCAAGAGGGAGCCCCAAGATGGGTAAGAAGGTCTCCGCAGGAATGAGAGAAGGCCATTGAGATCAGCCAGATGATGATTGGAAGAGGAGGACCCTAGCACAGAAGATTTGGGACTATGACACAAAAGTACACTCCTAAGAGGATAATGAGGCTCCAAACACAGGTGAGAAGGCCTCCAAGACGTGAGAGAAGACCCCTAATTTGACAAATTAGTGACCTAGGAGAGGATAGGAGGCCCCAGAAATCAAGAGAGTGCCGGCAATTGGCACGGAGGCCCCCAAGATTGCAAAGGAGGCCCAAGGATTGCAAAGGAGGCCCCTGGGATTGCAAAGGAGGCCCCTAGGATTGCAAAGGATGCCCCAATACGGGAAAGGAGGCCCCAGAAAATGAGAGGAGGCCCTAAGACGGAAGAGAAAGCCAGTGGATATGAAATGAGGTTTCGGAGACGCAAAAACAGGCCCCAAAACTGGTAGAGGTTCCACCAAGATAGAAAAGGATGATCCAGAAATGTGGCAGGAGACACCTAATTAGGAAGAGGACGACACAATATCGGAAATGAGACCCCATGATGAACGAGGAGGCCGCTAAAATAGGAGAGAAAGGCCACCGGATAAGAGGGATGGCTCCAAGGCGAGAAGGAAGGCTCCAAGAAGGTCCCCAGAAAATGACAAGGGAACTGAGATAGGAAAGGTTGCTTGTAAATTGGAAGAGGAGACACCTGGGAGAGAAGAGGAGGCCACCCTTAAAATGGGCAAAGATTGAATCAATACGCAGAGCAGGAGGCCCCCAAGACGTGAGAGGAGGCCCCTAATTTGAAAAGGAAGGTCTCTAGAAGAGAAAAGGAGGCCCCTGCCGGACACGAGAGGAGTCCATCAAGACGGAATAGGAGGTCTCCAGGGCCGAATGAGGCCCCGAAGATCCGAAGGAGTTCCCAGGAAATGAGAGGAGGCCCTTAAGGTGGGAGTGTTAGCAGCTATGGAAGGAGGTATGGTTTCCAAAATTGAAGATGCCCTCAAGACGGGTAGGCTTTGCCAGGACAAAGTAGGAGGCCCACGAGGCATGGCAGGAGGCCCCTAATTTGGCAGAGAATGCCTCTGGAACATGCGAGGAAGCCCCATGCCATGTTAGAGGGGCCCCAGGATGTAGGAGGAGCCCCTCCAAGACGGGAGAGGGGCCATTGAATATGGAAGAGGGTAGGACACGAAAAGACATCCAAAACCGGTAAAGAGGCTCCAGAAAATGAGACGAGACCCCCTAAGACGCGAGAGGAGGCCTATAATTTGCAAGAAGCCCCTAAGAAATTGTAGGAGTCGTGCCGGGGTACTTGAAAATCACAATATGGTCCCAAAAAGTGCCGGCCAGGGCCCCTGAAAATCACGCTGAGCCTGGGGGTACCAAGAAGTCACGACCGGACCATGAAATTCACGCTAGGGGCACGGCAGGTCGTACCGTTCCCTAACGTTCCCTAACATTGGGACACAAATGAAGCCGGAGCGATGAAAAACAATCCGGACATGGATAATCGCTCTGGGGCACCAACAATGACGCCAAAAGCCTCCAAAACGTGTTGGACGCCCAAAAAGTGTCGTTAATGTCCCAAATGTTACAGCTACCCTAACAAATAAATTACCAACCGGAATGTCACTCTACGGCCTGAAAAATCGGGTCAGTCCCCCCAAAACCCGTTGAGCACCGGAAAAAACGTGTCAGGGCATCGAGAAAAAAAATCGCACCGGGAGACCGAAGAATCGTACCGGGACCCAAAATATAACATAAGGACCTTTACAGAGATAGAACTTGATGTCCAAAAAGTTCACACCGAGACTCGATCGAATCGACCGTCAGCACCGGCAAATTAAGAATAGGTTCGGGAAAAATTACCCGGAGGGCTTTTACACTCCGAAAGAAATTCTTCATCGGCTGAAGAAAAAAAAACTCCTTCGGTGGCCGCAGTGTCATATCAAAGGGGCAAATGTCCCTTCCCTCCTAAGAGGGATAAGTTCCCAAGAATCGTGCCGGGGCTCCAAAAAGTCGCGCTGGGGCCACACAAATTCGCGTCGGTCCACCAGAATTAGCGCAGGGGGCTGACCACATAAATACGGCAGGCCCAGAAAACTCGCTCCGAGGCGCGAAAATCTGCAACAGGAACCGCCAACATCGCATTGGGGTCACAGCTAAGTACAACGCGCCCGCAAACTCGAACCGGTTCCCCAAATATCGCTTTCGGAACCCACAATTCCCACCGGTAGTCCCAAAGATTTGGTCTGGGCATCAAACATTCACGTCGGGGCTCCCAAAAATTGGCCTCTAGGGCCCCCCATAAGCACAGTGTGACCACAAAATTCGGTATCCCCCCAGAAAAATCAAGCCCCGAACCTTCCAAAATGAGGAGGGATTCCAAAAAATAACTATCCGGGTCAGGAAAATGGCTCTGGGGCACCGAAAATATCATCAGATGCCTTCACAAATCACGTACGGCCCAGAAAAACATACCGGAGCTAAACAAAATCGAGGTGAGATATAAAAACATGGCGCCAGGGGCTCGGAAAATCAGGCCGGGATTCGGACTTCAAAGAAAATTCAGAAGAGATCCACAAAAATCGCGTTGAGCCCAGGAAACTGGCGCTGGGTCCCCGGAACCATGCGACTGGGCGCGATAAGTCGCGCTGGGACCCAGACAAATCGCACCGAAGCCCCAACATTGTGCTGGGGCCCCACAAATGTGCGTCAGAAGCCCCAAATAAACACAGCGGGACCCTAAGAGCACAACGGGGGCCGAAAGTGCAACTGGCCCTCCAAAGCGCATAGTCTCGCAAAAAGCGACAGAGCCTTAAAACATGCGTTGCAGCCTTAAATAAACATACCGGGAGCTCTAAAAAAAATACACCGGAAGCCCTCAAGGCACACAGGGGCCATGCGACCGCACAAGGGCCCGAAAAAGAGGCTGGGGCCGCAAAAAGCAGCATGGTCCCAAAACGAACAAAAAGACCGAACACTAAATAAACACATCGGGATCTTTGAAAGCGCCCAGACATCTAAAAAAATTCCTCGGTGCAGAAAAATGCAACAAAACCATAAAACGAGCAGGGGTTTCGAAAATGTGTTGGGCTCCTAACAAAAATGGATTGAAGCCCTAAGACACATCCGTAGACGAAGAAAGACGAAACGGGTCTAAAAAAGAACACTGACGCAGGGCTTCGGTTCGGTAGCCAATCTGGGAGCATATTTAATCCAGGATATGAGGTGCATCGAAGCTCAGCGGGTATTCGTATTTCTTAACCACCATACAATGTTGGAAGTAGGGAATTAATGATCGAATTTAAGTAATCGAATTTTCGCAGCGAACGTCCATACGAAGCATTCCATCACGTCAAATATGGTGCAAGTCTATCATGTGGCATCAATTAGCAAAACGTAGGAGACCTAGCAGAAACCGTAGCATCGCACGAAGTGTGGCGAATGCGCCGAATGCGCAAGATGGGTGTGCATGTGCACGAACGTTGGCGTCGTGGCGACCGGGCGCTATGGATTGGAATGTGTGAAATTGGGAAATTTTACATTTTAACGTGATTTGTATAGGTGTAATTTCAGCAGTATGAGGTGACTTATCAAGAGATACCAAAATAAAACATTATAACAGGGTGGTGGAGTTAGGGTTGAAATCTGACGAATCAGAGACGATAGTGGTAGATTAGGCCCCTCCATAGGACAATTCAGCTGATCACTAATTATATTATTTTAAAAGTTCCCCTTTGACAAAATAGTGGTCGAAATCCGAGGGCTTTTTAATGGGGTAGGTGGACCCCCTCCAAATACGTTTCCCGCCCTCCCCCTTGACGCAAATATGGTCTCCCAATACTTGACGCCACTGGTCTCCCAATAAATTTCAGAAACATGGGGCAAAGCCAACATTGAGGGGGCAAATTCCCCTCACAAGCATACAAAACAACATCGATGCCCCATAGAAATTGGGAGGAATTATGTTTTTAAATGCATTTTCCTCCTACAAGCTTGTCTTCTGTGATTACAGCCTGCATGATTAGAGCTTCCCAGCTTCAATACCTTCTCAACGACGTCATTTACAAAACGGTGAAGCACAGCGAAAATCATGGGCTTGACGGCGTGCAATTTGAAGGTTTTGCATTATTTACGCATTGCCATTGTTGCATTGTTGCATTGTCATTTATCCACTGTTGTTCAATGCTTGTTCTTGCCGTGAATTTATTCGCTAAGGATTTATTACTTTAGCTTCTGTGCCAGGTGCCTTGCAGCCAGCACCAAATGTTATAAAAATAAATAAATCACTAAAACATCGATAAGAAAACGAATTCCATCCACTTCTCGTTGTCACCTTCGCGAAATTGTCGTCCTAGGACTGAAAAATTATCGTTTAAGCTTTCTTATGACATCAAACCGGTGGGAATGACTAACAGTAGTGATGATTCTAGTTATATTCAGATAGACTTGGTGGACATAGAAGTGCGTTGATCAATGGGAAATATATTTAAGATATGTTCAGCACCAGCTCCGCCAGCTCGCTGGATTTTAGAGGCCAGCGGGAAGATTCTTTTGGTCGAGAAAGCATTAAGACTTTGGTTTGGTTTGGCACTTAGGTATTTATCCACATTTACATATTTATACCCTGGCATGGCTCAGTTCTCAGCGAAAAAAAAAAGATTATTGCTCTTGCGCTTTGCGTAAATGATGCACTATGCCAAGAACAAACCAGACATAAATATGAAATCATGTTTCCCATTCTTGAACCATACTAAGAGCCTAAAAAACAACAGGAGGCCCCCTTTCTGGGAGCAGGAGGCTCCCTTCAAACAGGAGCCCCCCTTGCCCCCCTGGAGGAATTTCGTGGCGACGCCACTGGTTTTAGGGCTCCAGCCAATTTGTGTTAGGGGCTCGGCACATGTTTGAGACCGGGTTCTTTTTTACAGCTTTGTTGCTGTTTTATACACCGATGATATTTTTGAGGTATCGGCGCGTTTTATTTAGTGCCCGGTCTGTTTGTTCCTTGTTTATGATCAATTCCCTTTTTGAGGGCCCAGCCTGTTTTTGAGGCCCCGTGTGGTCTCATGACCCTGGTGTGCCTTGAGGGCCTCCGTTATGCTTTTATTTAGCGCTCCCGGTGTGTTTATTTCGAGCTGCAGCGCATATTTTAATACCCTGTCGCTTTTTGCGAAACTCGGTACGCTTTGGATTGCCCACATTACATTTTGGGACTACCGACGGAATTTTGGGTCCCGAACGCGATATTTGGGGGCCCCGTGGTCACTTGTTCGGATCTCAAGCGGGAGCTTTAGTGGCTAGGACACGCTTTTGGGGGCCTAACACGTTTTGTGGGCTTTTGGAGCGGTTATTTGGACCCAGAGTGATTTTCCATATCGGGACTGTTTTTCGTTGCCCCGGCTTCATTTGCTGGGTGATCACGATGAGACTTTTGGAGCCCCGGTGCGACATGTCATGCCCCTAGCGTGATTGTCAGGGAGCCGGACGAGAATTCTTGGTACCCCTAGGTTCAGCGTGACTTTCCGGGGCCCCGGGCCCGGCCGTTTGTGGCCTCCGTCGTGATTTTCTTGAACCCCAGCACAACTCTTTTGAGCCTCGAGCGTGATTTTCAGGGGCCCAGGCGGGAACTTTTGAGGCCCCAGCGTCCTTTTCAGAATTCCCTGCGCGACTTTTTATCCCCCTATGTGATTTTTCGGGGCCCCGGTACGATTATTGGGGGCCTAAACGGGATTTTTAAGGAGACTGGCGCAATTTTTCCGGAGCTCGACGCGATTCTTGGGGGCCCCACAACCTGTCAGGGAGGAAAACTGCCCACAATGTCCCCTCCCCATTCGGCATGCCACTGTGCCATGCAATTATGCAGCATAAGCATACAGGAATAACTCATCTGCTTCATCACTCACAAGTGATTTCAATTCCCAAGTTCTCCAGACAGTTTGAGGAAAGTCAAACATCTCCTACATGGATAGGCAAGGATGGACTATTAGGCAACAGGGATACCATGGAATTCAGATCCTAGTACTTTTGCTGCAATACATACCTTCTTCCGCAGGGTGCTTTGGAGACGGATGCGCTCCTGAAGTTTGTTCAGGGTTGGAGTTGGATGTGGATGGAGCAGCACTGTGAAGCTGCTGCTCCATTTGCATATGGTTCAAAGGACTTATTTCTGTTTACATTAGCAATGCAGGTAATGAAGTAACACTTTCATTAATTGACTTCTATGGTGTCCTGAGTTAGCAGTAGAATCGAGATGGGTTCTTGTGATATACGTTATAGAAGTAAGGTTATGATGTAGCTTTTAGACTCTAGTGGGAATGGTATGGATTCAGTCATTAGTCAATCCATACCATAGCCTAATAACCATAACCAACATAACCTAATCTAGCATATCCTAGCCTCCCTTTGGATACAAAAATTAGAAACAAAAATTAAGCAATATATATGCTGAAAATTTTATAAATTGAACAACCGAACCCACCCTAACCGAACCTAACGTCAGCTGCATTTGAAGGAAAATTTCCGATTTTATTTTATTTTAGAACATTTTTGATTTTTTTTCCAAGTAAAACAACTAAACTAGCCTAACCTAGCCAAACCGGTATTATTGTGCTTTAAGGTGGTAACAAGACAGGTTTTTACACACATTTGCCTCCATATAGCAAACAAATGGGTTAGGTTTGGTTAAGTTAGGTTAGTTTAGGCTTTTCAAGTTGGAAAACTTTGTTTTTTTAATTTCAAAAACGTTTCCCCAAAAAATGTCGAATTTTTGGTAACATTTGCAGTTTAAGGTGTTCGTTTTTCTTTTCTTTTTTATAAATTTTTCTGCAGAATACCATGTTTATCAAGCTGACTAAGATGATTTAACACTTATTTTCTGTGCAAATGCTTGCTTTTCAGGTTGTGAGCAAAATAATGACAAAAAGGGCTTTGAGTTCGGTAACATAGCATAAACATAAATGTTTTTTTTTAATGCAACAAAACCTAACCTAACCTAGCCTAACCTGTCTTTTGAGAACAAAGAATAAACAAATTTTAAGGTCAATTAATTTATTTTCCGAAAATTCTCAACCTTAAAAAAAACCTAACCTAGCCTAACCTAACCTAAGCTGCTTTTGAAGAAAAAAGTATATTTTTGTGAACATGTTTTAACCTTTTTTGGGAAATTTTTGGATAATATTGTGCTTTAAGGTGGGACAAGAAAAGTTGTATGGGCGCTGAATGACCAACGCAGTCAATGCGGCCGTAAGCCCAAATAACCAACCAACCAACCAAGAAATGTTTTTACACACATTTGACACCATAAAGCAAACACATGGGTTAGGTTTGGTTAGGATAGGTTGGTTTAGGTTTCTTAAGTTTGAAATTTTTTTAATTTTTTCTTAAATTAAAATAAATGAATTTGCACCGAAAATAAGTGGTCCCATCATCTTAGTCACCGTCATGAACATGGTATGCTGAAGAAAAATTCAGTCCTGCCTCAGTGTTCTTTTTTGGACCCGTTTCGTCTTTCTTCGTCTACGGATGTGTCTTAGGTCTTCAATCCATTTGTGTCGGGAGCCCAACACATTTTCGAAACCCCTGCTCGTTTTAGGGTTTTGTTGCTTTTTTGTACATCGATGATTTTTTAGGTGTCGGGGCGCTTTCAAAGATCCCGATGTGTTTATTTAGTGCTCTGTCTTTTTGTTCGTTTTGGGACCATGCTGCTTTGTGCGGCCCCAGCCTCTTTTGCAGGCCCTTGTGCGATCGCATGGCCCCTGTGTGCTTCCAGAGCTTCTTGTGTATTTTTTAGAGCTCCCGGTATGTTTATTTAAGGCTGCAATGCATGTTTTAAGGCCCTGTCGCTTTTTGCGAGACTGTGCGCTTTGGAGGGCCAGTTGCACTTTCGGCCCCCGCTGTGCTCTTAGGGTCCCGCTGTGTTTATTTGGGGCTTCTGACGCACATTTGTGGGGCCCCAGTACAATTTTGGGGCTTCGGTGCGATTTGTCTGAATCCCAGCGCGACTTATCGCGCTCAGGCGCGTGGTTTCGGGGACCCAACGCCAGTTTCCTGGGCTCAACGCGATTTATGTCGATCTCTTCTGAATTTTCTTTAAAGTCCGAATCACGGTCTGATTTTTCGAGCCCCTCGCGCTATGTTTTTGTATCTCACCTCTATTTTTTTCGAGCTCCGATATGTTTTTCTGGGCCGTACGCGATTTGTGAAGGCATCTGATGACATGTTCGGTGCTCCAGAGCCATTTTCCTGACCCAGGACAGTTATTTTTGGGGAATCACCTCCTTATTTTGGAAAGCTCCGGCTTGATTCTTTTGGGGGGATACCGATGCTATTTTTGTGCGCACACTGTGTTTATGTGAGGCCCTAGAGGCCAATCGTTGGGAGCCCCGACATGAATGTTTGATGCCCAGACCAAATTTTGGGACTACCGATGGGAATTGTGGGTCCCGAACGCGATATTTGGGGAACCGGTTCGAGTTTGCGGGGCGCCGTTGTACTTAGCTGTGACTCCAACGCGATCTTGGCGGTTCCTGTTGCAGATTCTGTGGCCTCGAAGCGAGTTTTCTGGGCACGCCGTATTTATCGGGTCAGGCCCCTGCGCGAATTCTGGTGGACCGACGCGATTTTTTGGGGCTCCAGCGCGACTTTTTGGGGGCCCCGACACGATTCTTGGGAGCTTATCTCTCTTAGGAGGGAGGGGACTGCTATGCCACTGTGGCTACCGAAGGTGTTTTTTTGTTCAGCCGATGGCACCTTTCGGAGTGTAAAAGCCCTCCGGGTAAATTTTCCGGACCTGTTCTCAATTTGCCGGTGCTGGGGTCGATTCGATCGAGTCTCGGTGTGAACTTTTTGGACATCGAGTTCTATCTTTTGAAAGGTCCTTATGTGATATTTTGGGTCCCGGTACGATTCTTCGGTCTCCCGGTGCGATTTTCTTATCGATGCCCTGACACGTATTTTCCGGTGCCCAACGCGTTTTTGGGGGACTGACTGATTTTTGAGGCCGTAAAGTGGCATTCCGGTTGATAATTGATTTGTTAGGGCAGCTACAACTTTTGGGGCCTGGCGCGACCTTTTGGGCCCCCAGTTTGATTTTCAAGGGTTGCGACGCGACTTTTTTTAGTCCAATGTAATCTTTTGTGTCCCGACGTCATTTGCTTGGATTCCTAGCGCGAGTTTTAGCGACCTCAACACTTTTTGGGCGTCTAACACGTTTTGAGGCTTTTGGCGTCATTGTTAGGTCCCCAGAGTGATTATCCACGTCCTGATTGTTTTTCGTCGCCCCGGCTTCATTTGTGCCCCAATGAGACTGTTAGGGAACGGTACGACCTGTCGTACCCCTAGCGTGATTTTCATGGTCCGGGCGTGACTTTTTGGTACCCCAGGCTCAGCGTGATTTTCAGGGGCCCCGGCCTGCTCTTTTTATAACCATGTCGTGATTTTCAAGTACCCCGGCACGGCTCCTACAATTCCTTAGGGGCTTCTTGCAAATTATAGGCCTCCTCTCGAGTCTTAGGGATCTCGTCCCATTTCCTGGTGCCTCTTTTCTGGTTTTGGATGTCTTCTTGTGTCCTACCCCCCCTCCATATTCAATGGCCCCCTCTCCAGTGTTGGAGGGCCTCCTCCCACATCCTGGGGTCCCCTTTAACATGACATGGGGATTCCTGTCATGTTCCAGGGGCATTCTCTGCCAAATTAGGGGCCTCCTGCCACGCCTCGCGGCTCCTTTGTCCTGGCAAAGCCTGCCCGTCTTGAGGGCATCTTCAATTTTGGAAACCTCACCTCCTTCCATACCTGCTACCACTCCCATCTTAAGGGCTTCCTCTCATTTCCTGGGAACTCCTTCCGGTCTTCGGGGCCTCATTCGGCCCTGGAGACCTCCTATTCCGTCTTGAGGGACTCCTCTCGAGTCCGGCAGGGGCCTCCTTTTCTCTTCTAGAGATCTTCTTTTTCAAATTATGGGCCTTCTCTCACGTCTTGGGGGCCTACTGCTCTGCGTTTTGATTCGATATTTGCCCATTTTAAGGGTGGCCTCTTATCTCCTGGTGGACTCCTCTTCTCTCCCAGGTGCCTCCTCTTCCAAATTACAAGCAACATTTCCTATCTCAGTTCCCTTGTCATTTTCTGGGGACCTTCTTACCCGTCTTGGAGCCTTCTTTCTCGCCTGGGAGCCATCCCTCTTATCTAATGACATTTATTTCCTATTTTAGGGGCCTCCTCGTTCATCATGGGGTCTCATTTCCAATCTTGTGTCGTCCTCTTTCGAATTAGGTGTCTCCTGCCACGTTTCTGGATCATCCATTTTTATCTTGGTGGAACCTTACCCGTTTTGGGGCCTGTTTTTGCATCTCCGAAACCTCAGTTCATATCCACTGGCTTTCTCTTCCGTTCTAGGGCCTCCTCTCATTTTCTGGGGCCTCCTTTCCCGTATTGGGGCCTCCTTTGCAATCCTGGGGCCTCCTTTGCATAATAGGGGCCTCCTTTGCAATCTTGGGGGCCTCCCTTCCAACCCTGGGGGCCTCCTTTGCAATCCTGGGGCCTCCTTTGCAATCCTGGGGGCCTCATTAGCAATCATGGAGGCCTCCTTTGCAATCCTGAGGGCCTCCTTTGCAATCCTGGGGGCCTCCTTTGCAATCATGGGGCCTCCTTTGCAGTGCTGTGGGCCTCCTTTGCAATCCTGGGGCCTCCTTTGCAATCCTGGGGGCCTCCTTTGCAATAATATGGGCCTCCTTTGCAATCTTGGGGGCCTCCTTTGCAATCATGGGGGCATCCTTTGCAATCATGGGGCGTCCTTTGCAGTCCTGTGGGCTTCCTTTGCAATCCTGGGGCCTCCTTTGCAATCCTGGGGGCTTCCTTTGCAATCCTGGGGCCTCCTTTGTATTCTTGGGGGCCTCAGTGCCAATTGTCGGCACTCTCTTGATTTCTGCGGCCTCATATCCTCTCCTAGGTTACTCCTTTTTCAAGTTAGGTGCCTCCTCTCACGTCTTGGAGGCCTCTTCACCTGTGTTTGGAGCCTCAATATCCTCTTAGCAGGGTGCTTTTGTGTCATAGTCCCAAATCTTCTCTCCTAGGGTCCTCCCCTTCCAAAATATGGGCCTCATCCGGCTGGTCTCAGTGGCCTTTTCTCATTCCTACGGAGACCGTCTTACCCATCTTGGGGCTCCCTCTTGCGTCCGGAGAAATATCTCCTATCATTCCTTATTTTCTATTGTAGGGGCCTCCTCTTCCATCTTTGGGGACTCGTTTTCCAAATTAAGAATATCCTGCCACCCATCGGAAGCCTTCTTGTCTAACCTGGGTGGCTTGCTTCCCGTCTCGGTGGCATCATTTTCGTCCTGGGGCCTGCTCCCAATCTCTGTCCTACGTCTCTTATTAGGACCTGATTAGATTTTGCGAGAGCCTCGTTGCCAGTCTTGGGGCCACGTTGACATCATGATTTTCTGTTTCGTCGGCCTCCTTGCTCACCTTTTTCTTGTGCATTTCCGGATAGGGGCCCCCTCAAATTTCAGGGGGGTCCCCCAGTCTCACGGCAGGAGGGACGACTGCCCCCTCTGCACCCCCCCGGTGGCGACGTCCCTACTCTTCCATTATGTTGTGGCTGGAAGGATAATGGGCTGATTCAAGGCCTCTTCCAGTATGTTGTGTCTGGAAGGATGAGGTGCTGATTCAAGACCTTTCCCAGTATGTTTTGTCTGGAAGGATGAGATGCTGATTCATAGGTGTTATGTTATCATGGAGTTTTTATGGGTGGTGAAAGTGTTGATTCAGGGGTGTCACCATGAATTTGTGCTAAAGTAGGGGACGATGGATGGGGTGTCATTTCGTATACGCTAAGTGAGGCCACTGACATCCTCAATCATTGATTAGGCCCCGACAGTCATACATTCTCCTTTCAATTCACGCTGAAGCTGAACCATCGGACCGATGGACGTACCCTGGATATGAATAGTTTTCGGGGTAGCTTTAGCCATCAAAAAGTTCATTTGTCCCCCCGAACCAATTGTACAGAGTGACACCTATGGCAAGAGGGGTATAAGTGGTGGATCCAAATAAATTACCGATGATACAAGGGCATTTTGAGGGTTTTGTTTGGCGGATATGAGGGACCGACTGAGGTGTCACCGGGAAATTGTGTGGAGGTGTTGGTGTCAGTGCCGACTCAGGGCGGTTGCCACGATTTTGCGGCACACAGGATGAGATATTGATTCACGGGCTGCACTTGGCGTTCTCTGGAGTTGGTGATGAAGGTCATTCCACACACTGCGTTAGATTAATGCGCAGTGCCGAACTGGATAGGCTGCATAATGTAGTTCATTCCCAATAAATAAACCCATTCGTTGAGGGGCAAAGCATATTGGAGGCTATTTGTTCAAGCGGAACTACCCGGCCTATGTTGTTTACATATTTGTACATGCCCCTTATTGCCCTGCTCCCGCCCCAATGTTGCTTATATTTGCCATAGAGTTTTGAATTTGACTGGAAATATTGGGGCGGCAATGTATTTTGCCACAACTCCCCCTCCTTACACATTTCGAGAAAGTTTCATTTCTAGCCGGTGGGAAAGTTTATCGCCGTCACCTCACTAATTATCAAAGAGCACCTACAGCAGTTCTGTTTACTATTGTGTAGCGAAGTGGAGTAAATACTCAGAGCGATACAAACATTTATGGAAAGTGTGTGACTGCAGCATCTTTCATGATTGACATCAATAGGCAAATTATATTCCCAGCCTTATGACTATGTATCTGTGAAGCGCATTCTCCGCCTCTGAACAAAGAGCACATGTTAGCAATTGAAGGTAATCGACAACACGTGTGTGCACTTACCCGGTATGGGCATCGATCAGAACTCAAACACGGCCTATGGGCGTTCAGATTTGATACGATTCGGGCCGCTGCAGTCCGGCACGTAGTGTCATTGACTTCTAATCTCGTATTTGTATGGTGTATTTGTTTGTTTCATCGTCGACGGGGCATCCAATTAGCATGCGAAGTCATGGATAAGCGCATGCATGCACATGGTTTAAGTACACTGAATCATATGTATCAATATTACTAAAGAACCAGCACCTAGTCAGTCACACTTCCCAGGAACGTACAGGAAGTGTGAAAACATCAGTACCCGGACATGTTCTAAGGTATGTTTTGCCGCTCTAAGCATTCCAGAATTTGGCAATCGCTTAAAGTGCATACGCGTGCACAGGGCACGTGGAAGAGGGACAGTTAGCGAACCGTTCGCACTGGCGTAGACAATAGGAATGCATTTAGCAACAATGGCGAGTCAATCCTATCATCATACACTTCGTGGATGAACATGATGTCGTGTTGGACTCTGTGTGCATTTGGTGTAATAATTTTGGTGCCTTGTTACTGGGGTTAGGGACTCATAAACTGCATGGGCTATGCAGCACCTAGGAGTGTTGTTTTATATACTTTTGAAACGGTAAGTGCCCCGTAAAAGTTGGTTTTGCCCCCTATAATTTCAACTTTTAACATGGGACCATGTGGAGTGTGCCCCTTCATCCCCCTCATCATCTGGGCCTCCCCATTGCCTTCATGTATTTGCCCCCCTCCCCCCCCCCAAACAAAAAAAAAATCCGAAATCAACACCCATGACAACGCCAGTGCAATCATTTTCAAATCACAAATCATCACCGCAGACCCTTTGCAGTGATAAGTCGCGAAGAAGTGCCACTGGGAACGCGAGTCGAAGGCTATGAGGACAATCGCTTTTTATGTATTTGTTTATGTATTAAACGGCGCATCCGTCTTCTTTTTGTTGGTCTGTCGCTAAATAACACTAATTGGCAGAGATGCTTCATCGGCAGCTCAGTATGAACCACAAATCGGCCAAAGTAGCCGTGCGTTTGGTGATACCCGCATTCACCTTGAACCACAAAGCTTCGGAAAATCCCCATGAATATCACCACCTCATCTGGTGGAAGCCTAGGCTGCAGGCTCTTGATGTAGCTGTTCTGGGTGTGTGCAATGTTTTGTAATGCCTTATCAGATTGGCAACGGCTCTAGTTACACCACTATATATATATACATATATATATATATATATATATATATATATATATATATATATATATATTAATTAATATATATATATATATATATATATACCCTGTAAATGATTATGGAAGTTTTGTCTCTCTGACTAGCCGATTGTTCCTCAATGTGATGTACGAATATATTTTTCGAAATGTTGAAAACGTGTTTTTACCAAGTGTGAATACAATTTCATCGTGTAAAAAGACCTCTTCTCGATTTTCTTTCAACATCGATTTGCGAATTCTACGCAATATTTCCTCTTAGCATCACCGATAAATGGAGTGGGACCACAACTCGAGCAGTGTGCAAAAACATCCGTAAATACCGGCGAGTGCGCGCGGCGGGGCGACCGCCGGGGGCACTCCGCGGCCTCCAGTTCAGGCACTGCCTGGACGTTCTATTCACCCTAACCGTAAAAAAGTTGAAGAGCGACTAGTCCAACAAAATAGAATGCTAGACATTGACTGAAGAAACACACACGAACAGACATTCCATGGCTTTTCAGTTACAAATTGTCATAGACACACATACACCTTCGCGCGCCACCACATAGCGCGTGTCTATGCTATCTATCTACTTATATATCTACATATATATATATATATATATATATATATATATATATATATATATATATATATATATATATATATATATATATATACAGTCAAACCTCGGCTTTCGTATGCCCTAGTTTTCGTACGATTCGGTTTTCGACGACTTTTTTGTCGAAATTTTGTCCAAGTTTTCGTACATCCGCTCGGTTTTCGTACAGTTGAAAATGGTCCGTACCAAACTCGTCCGCCAGAATGTGTCCTCGAGAAGGATTTTGAAGGGTTTGAGGCTGACCCTGACGACCCTACGCCAGTTGTGGAATCTATTGTGTCTTTGGTGAAGTCCATGGGGTTGGATGTGAGTGTCCAGGATGTGGAAGAGTTGGTGGACGACCACAGGGAAGAGCTAACCACTGAAGAGCTGCAAGACCTTCAACTGGAACAGCAACAAACGGCAGCTGAGGAAATTGCTTCAGAGGAGGAGGAGGAGGAAGAGAGAGGGGAAAATGTGCCTTCTTCAGTGATTAAGGACATGTGTGCAAAGTGGAGTGAGTTGCAAAGTTTTGTGGAGAAATATCACCCTAACAAAGCTGTTGCAAGCCGTGTCTGCAACATGTTCAATGACAATGCCTTGTCCAATTTTAGGCAAATCTTAAAGAGACGCCAGAAACAGACCTCTCTGGACATATTTTTTGTGTGACAGGGGTCCAGTGACTCTCAAGCTGGTCCTAGTGCCAGCAAAAGACAAAGAAGGGAAGTAACCGCAGATAGGGCCTTGATACCTGAAGTCCTTATGGAGGGGATTCCCCTTCCAAACAATAACCTCTCTTCCTCCCTCTCCCCTCCTCGCCGTCTTCCATACGCCAACAAGAGTCTTCAATAAAGGTAAAAGTGATGTTAAATGTTCATTTATCCATTTCATTAGTCATTTATGTTTATTTCGCATTGTTTTCTGTATGTAAAACTATTGTTATTCTCTATAAAATGTATTTTTTGTTGATATTTTTTGGTGTCTGGAACGGATTAATTGGATTTACATTATTTCTTATGGGAAATATTGCTTCAGTTTTAGTACATTCGGTTTTCGTCCGACTTTTTCGAACGGATTAATCACGAAAACCGAGGTTCCACTGTATATATATATGTATATATATATATATATATATATATATATATATATATATATATATATATATATATATATACATAGTTTCTGACTGCACCAACACTGCAACCAGCTCTCTACCTCTGTTAGATTGATGTCGTGTTGAAGGCATGGACGCATGGGTCCAGAAGTGGCTGATAATCATTTCAAGTTCTTCAACGAGAAACACCATCACATCAGGTTCATCATTCAGAGGTCTGATCACGTTCAGCAGCACAGGATTCATTTTCTGGATACATTAATCACTGTGGGCTACTGTACGGAATTATACATAAATGATAAAATAATTATATTATGCTATATATATGTATATATATATATATATATATATATATATATATATATATACATTTAAATGATAAGAATAATGTATATAATATACATTTATAAATATACATAAAATAGAATAAGTATATTATACTATATATATATATATAGATGTATATATACATATATATATATATATATATATATATATACATATATATATATATATATATATATATATATATATATATATATATATATATATATATATACATATATTTATATATATATACAATTATTTTCTAATTCATGTATAATTCCGTGCAGTAGCCCACAGTTAAAAATGTATCCAGAAAAGGAATCCTGTGCTGCTGAACGTTATCAGACCTCTGAATGATGAACCTGATGTGATGGTGTTTCTCGCTGAAGAACTTGAAATGATTTTCAGCCACTTCTGGCCCCATGCGCCCATGCCTTCAACACGACATCAATCTGCAACAGAGGTAGAGAGAGGGGTTGCAGATATATATATATATATATATATAAAAAAATAATATATACTATAAAATATATAGATAGAGAGAGAGAGAGAGAGATATATATATATATATATATATATGAGATATATATATATATATATATATATATATATATATATATATATATATATATATATATATATATATATATATATATATATATATATATATATATATATATATATATATATATATATATATATATATATATATATATATAAAAAAAAAATATATATATATATATAAACTAGATATGTAGATAGATAAATAGATAGATAGCATTGATACGCGCTATGTGTTGGCACGCGAAGGTGTATGTGTGTCTATGACCATTTATAACTGAAAAAAACATGGAATGTCTGTCCGTGTGTGTTTCTTCAGTCAATATCTAGCATTTTGTTTTGATGGACTCGTAGCTCTTCAACTTTTTGACGGTCAGGGTGAACAGAGCGTCCAGTCAATGCCTTCCCATCGAGTATGGCCTTGACAGGATTCAGACGCTCCTTCTCGGTGTACGACTCGCCTTGCGCCTCCAAACGTCCGATCCAAAATTGATGCGTGATAATAGAGCAGGGATTAATCTCTGTTTTCCTTCACTTTCCCGACCAAACGGCGTGAGGTATTGATGACACTGCATGGCCCATTCGGTCGATCGGTCATCACGGCGCTGTTAACAGGCTGTCCATGCACACGGTCGATATGCGGACAATATCGTCTCACTCATATAACGACGTACGGTTTGCATATAGGAGGACGTGCGAAATACGGTACATATCGATGAAAACGCAACGTATTTGTTCTTGTACAAATTTGTTTCGATACAATACGCTCACAGACTTGGCTAAGTTTATTGGTCAGCAACCGTACATCACAACCACAAGATCTCGAGTGTGAGACGTGCCGAGTTAAACACGTGACCGAGGCTACAGTGCCTCACAGCTACACAATGCTGCGCAGATTCGCTGGCACGCGTATCACCGCCGTTTACCAAGTGCTCCGGAAAACCGCACAACGGAAATCGGCTGGACCTCCGTGCGCTCTTCTACAATGCGCTGCCCGTCAAGTATGGTCAGCAGCACCCCGAACCTGGCATGGGCGTAGGTTTCTGAAAATTATTGGGGGAGGGGCACGACACATGAAGACAATAGGCAGACCCAAACGGATTGGTGTCATACCGCATAGGATCCCATGTTAAAAGTTGAAATTATTGGGGTACAGCCAACATTGGAGGGGGTGGGGAAGTACCCTTCCAAGAGCGTGCAAAGCTACGTCCCTGGAACCTGGTTAGTGATAATAAAGCGTACAGCGAAATCTAGTAAGCTTTCTAGTTCCAGCCCTGATGACGCAGGCAGGAATGTGCGAGAGTCGTAGCATAATCTCCCATGATTCGGGTATGCATGGTGACGTCACATAAACATGCCAAATACCTACGTTTTAAACCCGGCTAAGCTTTCAGCTGTGGTGCAGCGAAAACATCAGAATTATATTTTCAGGCATGCGGTGTTTCTTCATTGTTGGTAGGCATAGGCAATATTCAACTGAGGAATGTAGTATGGATTTTTAGGTTAGTTAACGCGCTTTTAAGTTAGGTGCAGAATTTCTCCAGTTCGTAGGAAACAACAACTGGAACAACACACCTCAACCTGGCATTGTTTTCAAAGTAATTTGCTTGTGAATTACGATGCATAATGGATGCCATTGACTCCCGGAGGGAAAGGCACACTGAGTGCACTTGGGAGAAAATTGGACCAGTGTTCTCAAATTTGGTGTGGTCAGTTTCGCACAAATTGACACCTAACACAGCTTTTTCTTACATCGCCTTCGATATCTTTTGGCATTCTGAAGCGCCAAAATGTGTCACTATTGATAATAGGTAATATACACATTGATAGAAAATACGTGTTGGAATATGCCTCAGAACTCCACACTAAATAGATATGAAACATAGCATTAATACTTTCCATTCGTGTGTTAATCTACCCTGAGAGCTGTTCCAGTGCCGAAGACTGTTATATATCACAACAAAACCCTCAGCGCCATAACCGTATGATGCGCGGCAACTTATATTAACCAGCTGACTGTGTAAGCAAACACATTCCAGAATCATTGAGCGATTACCATCTAGCCGGAATGAAGTGAAACAGAGCTTAGCTGGGTGATGTGAGAAAATCCATGGATGTATGTACCTTCGATACCTAACTGGTACCCAGCTTCTGAATTAACTTATAGATAAAATAAAACCAGAATGAGGTGCAGAAGGCCATGAATTGAAGCGGAATACAATCGTCTGTCATTTTATATCATTTTCTTGCTATTTTGCGCAGTAAAGCGATGCAGATATTGGGGTTTCACCAAGTCATAGAGGTAATATGTTGCAGCAGTTGTTCGCCATTTGCTCATACTCCTCCTTGATAACCGTAGTCTTTATGTGACCTGTCTCGTCACCCTGTTCATACCCGTAGCACCACGCGATGCGTGTGGCGCTGGACAGGAAATGTAGCATAGGTCGACTTAAAATATGCTAGCTTTAAGGAAATATAAGACTGATATTCGTGAGGAAGATACATTCAGATAAACCCAATATTGTCACATTTTGACATTATACAGAAATACCGTGTGGAATAAGCTGGAGTTTGGCTGGACTGCCTTCAGGACTGCTCAATTATCCAGCCCATGAGACGTCACGGAGACGGCCAAGCGATATTACAGAGCCCCGATTGGGGGGGGTCGCATCGAACCTGTCCTCCAGCGCCGCCGCGTCCGACTCGGATGGCCGCTGCGACGCTGCTGCCGGCCGGGAGTGGCGCCCGACCTGACCGCAGGGCAGGCACCCAGGCGGGACTGCACGGGCTCCGGATGACACCGGCGACAGTCGGGAGGGAGTATGACGTCCTGGTGTTGGCCGGCCACAGTCGGGAGTATGACGGCCTGGTGTTGGCCGGCCACAGTCGGGAGTATGACGGCCTGGTGTTGGCCGGCCACAGTCGGGAGTATGACATCCTGGTGTTGGCCGGCCACAGTCGGGAGTATGACGGCCTGCTGTTGGCCGGCCACAGTCGGGAGTATGACGTCCTGGTGTTGGCCGGCCACAGTCGGGAGTATGACGGCCTGCTGTTGGCCGGCCACAGTCGGGAGTATGACGTCCTGGTGTTGGCCGGCCACAGTCGGGAGTATGACGGCCTGCTGTTGGCCGGCCACAGTCGGGAGTATGACGTCCTGGTTTGGCCGGCCACAGTCGGGAGTATGACGGCCTGCTGTTGGCCGGCCACAGTCGGGAGTATGACGTCCTGGTGTTGGCCGGCCACAGTCGGGAGTATGACGGCCTGCTGTTGGCCGGCCACAGTCGGGAGTATGACGTCCTGGTGTTGGCCGGCCACAGTCGGGAGTATGACGTCCTGGTGTTGGCCGGCCACAGTCGGGAGGATGACGGCCTGCTGTTGGCCGGCCACAGTCGGGAGTATGACGGCCTGCTGTTGGCCGGCCACAGTCGGGAGTATGACGGCCTGGTGTTGGCCGGCCACAGTCGGAAGTATGACGGCCTGGTGTTGGCCGGCCACAGTCGGGAGTATGACGGCCTGCTGTTGGCCGGCCACAGTCGGGAGTATGACGTCCTGCTGTTGGCCGGCCACAGTCGGGAGTATGACGTCCTGGTGTTGGCCGGCCACAGTCGGGAGTATGACGGCCTGGTGTTGCCGGCCACAGTCGGGAGTATGACGGCCTGCTGTTGGCCGGCCACAGTCGGGAGTATGACGGCCTGGTGTTGGCCGGCCACAGTCGGGAGTATGACGGCCTGGTGTTGGCCGGCCACAGTCGGGAGTATGACGTTCTGGTGTTGGCCGGCCACAGTCGGGAGTATGACGTCCTGGTGTTGGCCGGCCACAGTCGGGAGTATGACGTCCTGGTGTTGGCCGGCCACAGTCGGGAGTATGACGTCCTGGTGTTGGCCGGCCACAGTCGGGAGTATGACGTCCTGCTGTTGGCCGGCCACAGTCGGGAGTATGACGTCCTGCTGTTGGCCGGCCACAGTCGGGAGTATGACGTCCTGGTGTTGGCCGGTCACAGTCGGGAGTATGACGTCCTGGTGTTGGCCGGCCACAGTCGGGAGTATGACGTCCTGGTGTTGGCCGGCCACAGTCGGGAGTATGACGTCCTGGTATTGGCCGGCCACAGTCCGGAGTATGACGGCCTGGTGTTGGCCGGCCACAGTCGGGAGTATGACGTCCTGCTGTTGGCCGGCCACAGTCGGGAGTATGACGTCCTGGTGTTGGCCGGCCACAGTCGGGAGAATGACGTCCTGCTGTTGGCCGGCCACAGTCGGGAGTATGACGTCCTGCTGTTGGCCGGCCACAGTCGGGAGTATGACGTACTGGTGTTGGCCGGTCACAGTCGGGAGTATGACGTCCTGGTGTTGGCCGGCCACAGTCGGGAGTATGACGTCCTGGTGTTGGCCGGCCACAGTCTGGAGTATGACGTCCTGGTGTTGGCCGGCCACAGTCGGGAGTATGACGGCCTGGTGTTGGCCGGCCACAGTCGGGAGTATGACGTCCTGGTGCTGGCCGGCCACAGTCGGGAGTATGACGGCCTGCTGTTGGCCGGCCACAGTCGGGAGTATGACGGCCTGCTGTTGGCCGGCCACAGTCGGGAGTATGACGTCCTGGTGTTGGCCGGCCACAGTCGGGAGTATGACGGCCTGCTGTTGGCCGGCCACAGTCGGGAGTATGACGGCCTGCTGTTGGCCGGCCACAGTCGGGAGTATGACGTCCTGGTGTTGGCCGGCCACAGTCGGGAGTATGACGGCCTGCTGTTGGCCGGCCACAGTCGGGAGTATGACGGCCTGGTGTTGGCCGGCCACAGTCGGGAGTATGACGTCCTGGTGTTGGCCGGCCACAGTCGGGAGTATGACGTCCTGGTGCTGGCCGGCCACAGTCGGGAGTATGACGGCCTGGTGTTGGCCGGCCACAGTCGGGAGTATGACGTCCTGGTGTTGGCCGGCCACAGTCGGGAGTATGACGGCCTGGTGTTGGCCGGCCACAGTCGGGAGTATGACGGCCTGGTGTTGGCCGGCCACAGTCGGGAGCATGACGGCCTGCTGTTGGCCGGCCACAGTCGGGAGTATGACGGCCTGGTGTTGGCCGGCCACAGTCGGGAGTATGACGGCCTGCTGTTGGCCGGCCACAGTCGGGAGTATGACGGCCTGGTGTTGGCCGGCCACAGTCGGGAGTATGACGTCCTGGTGTTGGCCGGCCACAGTTGGGAGTATGACGTCCTGGTGTTGGCCGGCCACAGTCGGGAGCATGACGGCCTGCTGTTGGCCGGCCACAGTCGGGAGTATGACGGCCTGGTGTTGGCCGGCCACAGTCGGGAGCATGACGGCCTGGTGTTGGCCGGCCACAGTCGGGAGTATGACGGCCTGGTGTTGGCCGGCCACAGTCGGGAGTATGACGTCCTGGTGTTGGCCGGCCACAGTCGGGAGTATGACGGCCTGGTGTTGGCCGGCCACAGTCGGGAGTATGACGGCCTGGTGTTGGCCGGCCACAGTCGGGAGTATGACGGCCTGGTGTTGGCCGGCGAGATGACCGGTGGAGATTCTGAGGCAGAGAAACCGGAGAGCAGGTCGGGGAGGGTGCAGCGTAGGGTGCGGTGTCTTTGAAACTGTGGCAATAAAGCCTTCACGACATGGCCACGTCCGGTACGTTGCGCCGCCGGGCACTGACGCCATCTTCAACTGCATGTCGCACCCTGGTAGCACAATCAGGATGCAAGCGTTATGCATTGGCATTGTCTCCTCGCCGAGTTCACGGCCATCGGGGTGCCACCAGAGATTCACTCGAGGGGGTTTCGACGCCCGCCCACCTTAGGACCAAGATGGCATCCATCCAGGGAGCCTCGAGCGCACTCCCTCAAATTGTTAAGCGAAAGGTGACCCTCTGTGAGGAAAAGGCACCCATTCGCGAAGTTTTTGTGCACACGCCCATACATTAAGAATTCCACTCTGAAGTCCAGTTGTCGACAGTTATCTGTTTCTAATTCATGGCATACATCAGGGTGACCGGGGGCATACGCCTCCCCTCCCATGAGAAGGTGGCGCCCCTCTGGCCCCTGGAAAAGGCGCCTCTCTGGAAGTGCTCGAGTGCACCCCCTCATTTTTTTTTCAACCAGAAGCACCCCTCTGAGATAAAATAAGTCACCCCCGGGAAGGCTGGAGTGAGCCCCTTCGAATTTTTTGTTCAGCTAGAGGCTCCTCTGAGAGGAAAATATACTTTCGCATTTGTACTTTTTTCCAGATACTTCCACCTGGGCGCTACGTGACTAAATGAAGTCGATGTGCCCTAAAGCTCTAATAACCAACTAACCAGGTACTTCCGCAGTGGCACCCTTCGGTCATGTGCACCCACGACAATTCCTGGAACCGTCCTTGACATACATCACAGTGTATGGAGGAAAAATGCCTTGTTGATCACATCACTTAAATTATTGGGCAAGATTTCTACACAAGAAAGGACGCCGTTTATTATGGAATGCGAATATATCACGCATAAAATAACCTGTTTTTCTAAGGAACCGAAAATGGCGAGTGCGGCAACGAACAAAATATTCTAGAGCCCCTCAGCTATTGTCGGGGACGTAGCCAAGTGGACAGGGTCAGTATGTAATTTGACTCCTATGGCCCCTTCGAATGCATACGAGCCTTTAGGAAGGCTAACGGGTCCTTATGCACGTTTGCGAACCCTTGCTAACGTCTACTGGCCCTTACGAACGTCTAAGGTCGCTTACAAAAGTCTAGGGGGCCCTTACAATAGTTTACGGACCCTTGCGAGCGTCTAAGCAACCTTAGGACCGCATGTGGACCATCACGAACGTATACAGACCTTTTTTATCGAATACCTACGGACCATTACGAACGTACACGGGCTCTTGCGAACGTCTGCGGGCCATTTCGAGCGTCTACGGACCCTTTCAAGCGTGTACCGAATACCAAATTCACTTTCTTTTCGATGAAGTTTAAACATTTTACATCTAGATGCATGTTTAGGTGGTCTGCATTCCTGGCGTATAAATGGGCCGCCATGTTTACTTATAGTTTTGGGGTGAAGTGAATCATATGACCCGGGCCCCCAATTAAGATAAAAGAGAAAAATCAGCAAAAAAAGGGCTCTTCCGAAACAAAGTGGCCGGAATCGGATGACTTTAGAATTCGTGGAGGCAGTCTGGACACCCTAAGACAAATCCGCCTCTTTCTTGGACAATTCCTGGCTACGTCCCGGGCTATTGACGCCATATGTTATAACATCACTGGATTACGTCAGCCTACACCTAGAGATAATTGCTTGCATCGGCACAAGTCTATGGATAGTCGATTGCATAGGTCCACCCGTAGATGTTGAATTGTTGCAGACTGCACCTGTGGATGTTGGATTACATTGGCCTACACCTGATACTTGATCATATCAGCCTACACTTATAGATAATTGATCGTGTCGGCCTACCCATGAGCTTAATTGATTTCACCAACAGCCTCCAACAACACATTTTATATTTCTCACCAGAAAGCTTCGTGACATTCTACAATATGCTTGCAGTGCCCCCCACACACACACACCCATATGAACAGAACAACCCTTGTCCCCTGTGCGAATCTATGACATGTATTGCTCATGCATGCCTTCATTTTGTAGGTTGCCAGCCTTCCCAGTATGCATTCCTCTCATTGGTTTCATAGAAAATGCCAATGCTGAAGAATGTTGCCGCCTCGTTCATTGGCACTTCCACTCGGCGTTCATCACAGCGTGCAGTCAATGGCGCACGGTGCATGTTATCAGCACACGGAGCTAGCAGCACGAAGGCGTGGTTTTAATCATAATCTATCTCAACTTTCAGGTATGGTATGGTGATAAAATACAACATGTGCTGAACAAGGATGTTGCCTTTCACCGCAGGAACCCCAAAACTATTGATGTTCCTTACAGTAATAGTTAGTTTCCAACCAACTATTTATGAACAATAACCGATCAAAACACCCGTCCACTCTTTCCTTGCAACACCATACAGAGCCAGAAAATGACAAGGTAGATTTAGCAACCGTCCTGGCAGGGCTTGGCATCAAGACAGATTCCAGGTCAAAAACTTATCCATTATATCTTTACCACAGGAGAGGTATTATTAATATACCTACCCGATGTTTCATGAGCATTTCCAGTTTAACTGGCCAAGCTACTTTCAACACTGAAATGGCTCGCCGAGATAGTCACAAGTCCAATACTAGGCTTACTTGCTTGGTTTACTCACCTGGTTCGTACCTGGGTATGGTGTACTGTTTGAAGCTATTCTTTATATGATGTATCAACACTAATCATTTCCAGTAGAAATACAGCTGCATGCATGGCGCCTTTTCAAGTGAATAAGTTAAAACCAAGAGCGTCAAATTTCGATGTTACTTTCTGCCATTTAGTTGCCTGAAGGCGTTGGTGTAGTGTAGCTTAAAGCGGTGTACGACTTGTCGTGGGTCAGTAATGTGCTGTCTTCTCACCGACAGCTGTGGAAAGGGACCGGATGGTTGGCGTTTCAGGTTGAAGCGCGTCATTAGGTCCCAGATTCCGCCGGTATGGGTGAACCTATCGGAATGTGACGCGAAAGACTGCCAAGAGTTTTGGAGTTCTGTTCGAATTGTGTACCGGCAATGTTATTCGGACTGTCCGTATGCTGCTAGGTGTGTTTGACATACGCATCTCTTGTACTGTTTGTAGGCGCCGGGCGGCGACTGCCCTTTGATAGTTTGAGGTCCACCATGGCGCTGATGCCTTTGCTAGGCTTATTACTTTCCGGGACTTGGTCTTGCGCTGATGAGCTGATGGCCCTGAACATTGCATCGATTTTGTCGTTCTCTGATCTCGCAAGGTTGAGGTCCACCTGATCCTCAAATTTCGTCTAGTCCGCTTTTTCAAACTCCAAAATGGTCTGAATAACTTGGTGTGGTGGATGGCGTCCGTGCTTAGCCTACTTGTGATTGGGTAATGATCGCTCAGTTAAGGGTCGTCTGAGACTGACCAGTCAAATAGTGAGCTTGATTGTTGAGAGCAGCACGTTAAATCAATGCAACTGTCTGAACCTTCCAAGGTCGGGTTGTTGCGGGTGGTGGCCGCGGCGTTTAGAAGTACTAAGTTGTGGTCTGAGATAAACTGGTGGATTTCGCGGCCTCTATAGGGTCCGTATGGTTGCTTCTCCAGGAGAGGCGGTTAGCGTTAAGGTCTCCCATAATGAGAACTGGCGGAGGAGCTCGAAGCAGCAAGTCGCTCAGCTCCTGGTGTGTGGGGGTTGCAGCTGACGGTAGGATGTATAGTGTTATTACAGTGGTTTGACAATGGGTGATTTTGAGGCTGACTGCTACGCAGTTCAGGGGGGGGGGGGGATTTAACTACACTCGACGATGATGCATGCAGTTAGCGATGAGTATGGCTGCGCCACATTTCCGAGTTGGACCGCTTACGTTGTCGGCATGCCAAATGTAAGCTGAAATACTGTTCCATATTGAGTCTGAGTGTCGAAAATGAGGTTCTTGGAGCGCGGCTATTAACGGCTTTTGTTGTATGAATTCCGATTTATACGCTATGAATTTGCCCGGACGGACACCGGTATTCCACAAGAGGAAGAGAACCATTCCCGAACTTGATTGGTGCCTGTTGGTGTTCCTATATAGAAGTGGCGTCGGTGTTGTGCTGGGGTGGGGGTGAAGTTGGTGCCAGTGGATAGTGAGGATGGCGTGTAGCGAGGCAGACAGGATTGGCTGCCGGGCCCTGGTGGTACTGGCTCTAGGGGTGAATGGACTGTGTGGCGATGGGAACGGCTTTTGCTGTTGGGAGGTGAGGTACGTTCAATCTGGATTGGCTTGGCTTGGGCGGTGGGTTCCGTCTGGATTGACTGGGCAGGTGTGATGGGCTCGGTCTGGATGAATTGGTAGGCGTGGTGGGTTCGGTCTGGGTGGTGGCATCGGACGAGGTTTCGGGATGGGTTTGGGTGATAGCGCAGGAGATGATGGGAGGGTCGATCTGGCAGGAGACGATGGCCGTGTGTTTGCTGGCAGGTTGTGTGGCGGCTGAGGTGGCCTTGGAATCTGGCTTTGGTTTCGGCCAGTCAGATGGGTGGGGCAAGGGCCCGGGGGAGGGAGTGCTGGGAAGGTGTTAGGGTGGTTGGGTGGACGTTAGCCCGTTGGAGGCAGGGTGCCTAAGGGGTACGGCCAGGTCCTGAAAAGCATGGGAGGGCACCGGGAAGGGAGGGGCTAGAGGCCGGGTCTCGGTCTGGGGGCAGAGGAGGGGGGGGGAGGCTTGATCTGGGGTAGGGAGGAGGGGGGGGCGATGTGGGAGGAGCCCGGGTCCGAGGTGTGGTGGCATGGAGAGGAGTGGGGTGCAGTGAAGATGCTGTTGAGGATGGGTGGAGCGTTGAGGTGGGAGGTGTACTGGAGGTGTGGTTCGGTGTAAGTGCCTACTAGGTAGGAGCCTCGTGTAGAGTGGGCGTTAGGTGCCGGTGTGGTTGTTATAGTGTTAGGGTCTGGCCCGCCCCACCGGCAAGGTGACCCTCCTTACTGAAAAAGACCCGGATTCGTTGCACCCTGGACCGGGCTTTTGCCCTTTCGTCCCTGCCCCGGCCGCAATGGCCAAGAGCAGTGGGCTCGTCACCGTTAGGGTTTCTCCGTGGGTAAAGGTTAGCTTAGAGACAGATAGAAACTGTGGATTTGGTGTGGGTGGATTTCCTTCTCGAGTCGCAGGAGTGGTCGTGGAGAGTATCTGGAGCTCTTGTTATTTGCTGTCTTCTTGCTTCTTTTTCTTCTGGTTCTTGCTTCTTGTTCTTTTTGTCTTCTCGCTTCTTCGGCTTCTTCAGTTTCTTGTACTTCCTGGTGTCGCTCTTGAGCATGGGGGCGCGCGACCCCAACTACACGCTTTCCTATGGAAGGACATAGTTGTAACGTGCATCGCATTTACGGCATTAATGTGTCTACAAACAAGCAGCTTTTGTATGTACATAGTGGCCACGGTCGAGGAGACCCTGACTGCGGCCGTCTTGGCGCATAGCCTCATGAATGTGCGGTTCTCCAGCGATGCACGCAACCTTTTCACGCACATCCAGCGTTTCGTGCTTGGTATCAATGATAGTGGGAGTGTGCCAAGGGGTCACGGCAGCTCTGTCGGTAGGGTGTTGGGCTCGTGATCGTAAGCTCGTGGGTTCGAATCCCGCAACCGGCCGGATTACCCGCGACCAACCGGCGTAAAAGGTTGGCGGGGCTGTACGACCTAGCAGTTGAATGTGCCGCAAAAAAACCAAAAGAACCCAAGGCAGCGTACCGCGACGAAGTAGTGGTAGTCGCACAAAAGACGGCGAAGTGCACTGGTTGCTTGGTGCAACGTCTGCCGGCTCAACATGCTGAGCAATGCCGGACTGGCATCCCGCAGCGCTTCGCCGCATGGGCAGCCTCGCCGGATCACCGTGTTCGTTGTGACGGTGAACAAACTGCGCGCAATGTCAGTCGTCCAGTGCTGTGGCGTCGCTGCCCAGGCGCCGCCGCCGCTGGCGTGTGCTCTGGCTATTTCCCAGTGTTTGTGGTAGGATGGATATTTCTGCTTGCGGCGTACTCGGTCACAGGGTTGCAACGTTGCTACCCGGGCGCCTCCGCCGGCGCACCATTTTCGTTTATTCTTGATAGATATTCCACTCAGATCACTGTTCGTCATGTGCCATGGTGAGAGGTTTGTTAGGACAACAGTTGCCACTTTGCGAACTTTTTTTAGACCGTGTAAAAAGTTGACGCGAACATTAGTCGTTTTTCCCCTTTTGTTACTTACCTCCAGCTTGGAAAAGGGTAGCGATCCAGTTGTTAAATATTACTTGGTTCACTGCCATGCGAGAGTATGAGTGCGGAAAGTAGTGTCGCTACTTCAGCAGACTCACATCAAACGTTTGCGATACTGCGATGTATTCATAATTCATGAGTCATGATTTATATCATTCTATAACATGGCATTCATATGACATGACATGACACCATAACATTTATAATTCATCACATGACATTGTAAGAATAGTACGTTCGAAATGCATGATTTTTTAGTTCTTCCAAAACCACCCAACGATTTCAGGAACGAATACGGTGTTTGGTTTTGGCTGATGAGGCTGAGGGTTTCTTTTTGAATCACCACCCTACAGGCTCTACGATTATAACTCAAATCCGTTATTAGAATCCCAGTATTACAATTCCCAATAAAATTGCTATTATAATCCCAATATCCCAATCGTTAGGTATGGTTCTTCTGAAAATACCTGTTGGGTGGTAAAAATTAAGGACCCTCACGGAGATAGGTTGAAAAAGGATGGTCGGATGGTTCCAGAAGTATCAATGGGAACTACATTTTGGTGGTTGGATTACAAGAATGCAGGTGTTAAATATTTGTATGCAGTGTAATGACATTGCACATACTTCGAATTGTGCTCGTCCTAGCTTCACACCTTAAATTTGGGGTATACATAGGAGTAGGATTTAGTAGGATAAGCTTTAGAGTAGACTTAATAGTAGGAGGATTATTATTATTCATCAGTAATGTTTTTTTACAGAGGCTAGGTTGTGTCTCATTTGGTTGAAATTCAGTGTGTGAAGGCATTGCGATCACATCCCTTACTTATGGATATAAATTGAAGTTGTTTGAATCGTAGTATACTTACTCCTACTGGTGGATTTGGATTGCATGGAATAATAACTTTTTGATACTACAATTAGGTACATGAATAGGATCCAGTATTCAAACGATGCAATTTTCACAAATTTGCCAGTGTGCAAGGGTATGTGTCGGTGTGCACAGAACAACGGTGATTCACACCGATAAACTTGTCAACTTGAAGCTGGTCAAATTTTCGGAAGCTAATCTCATAGTTGTCGCTGATTCAGTTAGTGGTCTGCAAAGTGTAGCAACCTGGTGCCAAAATTTCCAGTTCAAATTAGGGTGAATACTCGGAATGGAAACGTAAATTGTTACTTGTACTGTCAACAATTGTTGACTGTTGCTTGCGCATGTATTTTTTTAAATCTAGGCGGGTCTTCTTCGGGATGCAAATTAACTTAAACTTCCACGATTATCTTTATCTATATACTAAATTTACAATTAGTACGAACTATATTAGTACTAAATATAAATTTATATCGTAGTAAAAATATACTCAAAATTGGGAAAGTAAACTTTGAGTTCAAACATATTCGCAAAGTGTATTTTACATATTTGTCGATTTTCACATGTTGTGTTTTTCTAAGCCGGCCAGAGTTCTGAATTTTGTTTGCACTAAGTTTTCCTTCGGTGTATCCTTTTCACTCTTTTCATTTCTGATGGTGATTGTCAAAACAAAATATCTTTTTAACACGCGCACTGGAGAGTGGGTTGGGGGGGGGGCGAAATCCGCCCACCCCTCCGAGTTTTCGTAAATAACTCCCGATTTTTCCGGTCGATATACGCCATGTTTTATGTACCTGCTTTGAAATGTCCGGCGCGTCGCGTAAAATAAGAAAAATTAAAATAGGCCGTTTTTTTTTCGAGTTAGAAGCCATCAAAGTCAAAACATTTCGTAGCGTCAGACCACAAAAATCGCCGCTGATGCGCTTCCCGTATATCAGCAAAAGGTAAGTATTCATGGCAATACTAGTAACTTGTTTGGTGTATATTTTTATGCTATATTGTTTCAAGATCATGCCAGGTCACCGAGATCAACTCAGGTCAAGTTCATGACAGGTCAATGAATCCAAACTTGTTCAACTGGAAGGTTGTCATAAACGCAAATGCCGGTCGTCGATTCATGTCATTTTGCATGGAACTCCCTTCTGCTTTTGTCATTGTGAACCTAAGCGTTTCCATACTTCATTCATGTACTTCAGCTCTTTCTTCGTGAAGCCGATTGCGCCGGGCCGCCCGCCGGTCCGGCGGGCGGCCCGGTTCCGATAACTGGAACCGGTAACTAACCCGATAAAGTGCTGATATGTAGGTGACCTGAAGTCAAATTCCGGATCTATCATCTGTATTGCATCATTAGTTGTGTCCAAAACGTCATTGATGCCCATTTTGGAGTATTTAAACATAATCGCAGCGATCCATAACCATGTCAAGCCAAGCCACACACAACAAGCCAAATATGACATATGTGACCTCATTTTGCCTTGTAGATATTGACCTGAGGTTATGAAATTTGCACACCATAGAGACCACCATCACACCCATCAACCCTGAAAATTGTGTTCCTCTAGCTATAACAGGGACCGAGATCTTTGGGTGCGTGGTTTTCAGAGGCCCTCCAGGGCCCGTGTAAAACAATTGGAGATATTTAAAACAAAATAGTTTGAAAAATTTCAAATTGGAAATTGCACACACAATATCACACCTCTGGTAATGTAGGATGCTCACGTTTTCAATGGGGTCTACAGATACTTCAGCAACATATTTTTAATTCACTATGTATGGTGACGATAAGAATTAACACAATGACTATCACAATTGCTTGTAGCGTTCATGTACGTCTAAAAAATGTCACCACGTCCTCTTTCCACCAGGCGATTTCGAAACCTGATTCGTACACTGCTCCGGCTCTGCCAGGCCTGTTATCGTTGCCTTCCCGACATCAACCCCTCTGTTGTCCGCCGGCATCAACGCCGGCGCCTTTATCTCCCTCGGAACCGTCACCAGGCTGGAGAGTATTGAGCTATGCACTGATGGAAAGTACGGACATATGTACGAAGTACTGATGAGGTGGGAGGGAAGACATACGCGAGACAAACACTTCGGCTTATATCTTCCTTTGGCATATAGTCATCAGCAGTGCACAGAGACGCAATGCTTTTTCTTCAGCACAAAATGATAACCTGCCTAACACTTGATCGCTGACACAAAGTGATCCTCATGTTGGTTATAGGTACCTACCTACCGCGCCAGATGCAACATGTAGGTAATAGAACTTGATTTAATAGGGTCGGGTTACGTTGTTTCCATGTTTGATGTTATTCAATGCATATCAGTTGTTCCGAAGTACAATTGCGTCGCTACGCGTAAATAAACCCATGGGTGATCTATCGGCAACTAGTAACCCTGAAATTCGTCATGGTTTTTAAAGGAGTCTCTGAGACCCACATTAAAAAGGTAGGAATGTTTTTTTTAAGAAAAACGTTTTACAATCTTATGTCTGAATGTTATTGTTCTACCTCATATAGCTTTCCAATGGAAGAAAGCTTGCACGAAATCCGTCCTATCCGGAAAACGCAAAATCGCAAAAAGTCATGAAGAGCGGGCGGCCATATCGGATATTTATAAGAACGCATTAATTTTTTTGTTTGTTTAGTCAGCGAAATCATGCCAACTTTTATTTTCGCCGTCAAGTTTGTCAATTTCGATGGGCTATAGGTCACGGGAGGTTATGAGGTCATCAGGTCGAGGTCATCAGGTCCAGGTCATGAGGTCATGAGGTCAAATTACCTCAGATGCACTGTCTCATTTCGTCAAAACCGGCAGCGCAAATCACCAAAAGAAATCAGCGCAATGAGGGTAATCAGATAGGCAGCGCAAATCACCAAAATAAGTCAGCACAGTCGGGGTAATCGGGTAGCGCAAATCACCAGCTGCTCGGCAGCGCGCCGGCCACTCGCATTCACAATTTACCGCATCACGCGACGGTAACGGAACACTACTCACAACTGGCTGTCTGCAGCGTCCAGCTTCCAACACAATAGCACGTAATCGTCCCGCGCCATGAGCAGCACGAGCGCTGCGCGCCACAAAGGCGTGCACAAGACTATTGCGCTGCACTTTTCCATTTCATTGCACGACGTAAAAATCATGCAAGTGTGACCATGGCTAGTGAAGCGTGTTCGCTTTAATTCCTGCATGGTTTATCAGGAAGCCTACTGTTCAACTGACGCAAAGACAATTTCAGATCCCAAACGGGACAAACAGCACGCTCGATGCACACTTCGCATGCAAGTTGCAAGCTCGCAGACAGGTATTCGTCTTAGGAAGAAAGGCTTCACCGAACCACTGGCCGGCTGTCCGGTTGTTCTCCACGCCCGCCTGACGCATTGTCGACAGCAATTGAACAGCTGTTCTCTGCAGTCACGCATCATCCACTCAACTGAACGCGCCCTTAGTTCAAGCAATAAACCGCTTGGCCAGGTGATGGGCGCTATGTGACATATGCAGTCAGTGCGCCCCTGAAACTGCAATAACTAACTGGCTAACTTGGCCAGGCGAGCGGTGCGCCTCCTCAGATGTTTAAGAAACTACGACCAATTTTGGTGCACCTGTCCAGCCATGGTCACTGAGTTGCCACTGAAGCTAGGATTCGTCTTATGGTGTTGTTTTAAGGAGAAAGCAGATACATAGACGTAGCATGATGGTGCTGGCTGTACTAGGTTATTACAGGTCGAGAGCGCTGGATTAGTTGATAACACGGAACGATTAACATGCATAGGTCCAAATGGCTCACGGGATGCTGTGGAGCACCAACGGGACTTTGCAGAACACCAGCGCAGCAGCAGCGTCGCACACAATCGCTGGAACGATGCCATGATCATCCTGCTAGCCGAGCCACGGGACTTTGCAGGACACCAGCGCAGCGGGCGAGCGGGATTTCGAGCGAGAACAGCCGAGCCCGCTTGTCTCAGCGGGCATACACGGGCACACACGGGCACACGCGGGCACACGCAGGCGCAAGTGGGCACACGCTCGTGGTGCCGGTCGGCCATCACATTGCGCCGCTGGCTACGCGAGATAACCATTACCGACCTGCTCATGGTGGTCGGATCAGGCGCACATTACGCTGCACTGGAAACAGAATAATTGGCGCGATTAGGCACCCGACGTCGCGGCGGACCAGTTTACAAACAGTTTGGACTGACAAGTGTGTGCGATACCTTGCACGGGGGGCAGAACCGTGGCGTGGCATCGAGCTCACTTTAATCCTCGCCCGTGCGGGTGTCTTTTGTTTGTTCTCGGAACCAAAGATAAACACTGCGTGGCAGCGGCTGCCGCCAGGCATTTGTCGAGGCGTTTTTGTCGACCTCATGGTGTAAGCAAGTCGGAGACGTCGGATCCGGGCGCCGCGGCGGCGGCCTAACTCGGGTATTCTGGACAATTTGTCGGATCACTTTTCAGTTTATTTAATTAATTAATGTCCAAGTTATAGAGCCTAAAATACTACAATCACTGTTTTCGACTTCACAAAAATACCTCAGTGAAGTGAATATCTGGTAGAACAATTGGAACATTTCCGAGTTCAGACTGATGCCAGCAAAGCATGCCAACAGCTGCAAATTCTTCCATAAATGGCATTTCTCGATTTGCAAAGACATTCATAGCTGGCAGAAGGAAGAAAATAAAAGTATGGATGACACCATCCTTATTGTTTTCAGTGATTCAAACGAAGAAATTATACTCCAAGTCCGTAAGGAAGGACACTGCACCTACCAACATTCCTGAATATAAATGATGCACAAATATTCCCGTGAACATGATGAAAAGTGCACATATTATACAATCAAACGTAATTCCAATACAGCAAAGACAGTTGCAAAATACCTGGATTTTCTTAAATCAGTTAGTTAAGAATTGAACATAAAATATGCCGTATATTAATTCCGTATGAAATGTTTTTTTCTACTCGGGAACCTTTTCCTGATAGGTAATTAAGCCTACTCATAAAATGACTTATTTCAAGTGTGATACGCGGGTACAAAATTAGTGTTCTTGCCATCAAGATTGCGTCTACGGAGACCAGCTTAGTCCCTGCATTTTCAATGGGCTAATAAAGAAATGGGAATCAAACTGATGGTTTTGGCTCCATAATCCGTCGCCACTGCACACAAGAGCATCAAAGCGTCCTTTGATACTTTCTGGGCTGAAAGCGGGGGCGGGGGGGAGGGCGTTTTGAGAGTGACGAGAAGGATGATTTTGCTAGGGTGCCGGCTTTAACCTACTCTTCTCAAAGAGCACCGAGGGATCTTTACCGTGCGAACAAGGAGGAAATCGTTCACACTGCCTATCACGTCGGCCGCCGCGTGTTAGTTGTTAATATCGTGTTAGTCTAAGCATGTCATGCAGGGTTGTAAGTTGGGTTAGTGCGGTGTTTTGCAATTCGGCTCATCTACGTCCCCTGGACATCTGGGTAGCCGTTTACGTTATTAGTTGCAAGGTAAATCGGCTCGTCTACGTCTGATGGCTCCTCTGGATAGTCGTTTTGAACTATGCTAATTTTTACCTTTTTGTTTTCCTAAAGCAAGTCGGCTCATCTACTTCCGACGGCACCGCCAGGTAACCATTTATTTTTAATTGGGAAGCAAATCGGCTCACGTACGTCCGACGCCTGCTGGATACACAGTTCAGTTGGAGTTCCGAGCGGCACCAAGGCGTCAGTTAGCGCTTGCCTTATCCGCTGCAGTGTCGGAAAGAATATAAACCACGGGCAGGAACTGATGTTTGATGCAAGGGAAGTCACGATAGATAAAGGTCCTGTCACTTTTTCACTCACTCAGTTTTTCAGGTGTCCAATCACTGTGCTGTGCAATTGCTGACAGGAATAACAAGCAGATATTTTCATCACTGAGTACAGTCACTTCGCGCACGTGTAGCGTATAGGTCCGCCGGTTTTGGTTCGATATTTCACTTCTTCTGTCACTTTTCTTTTTCTGGTTCACTTCTCACTCTCTCTGGCATGGGGGGGGGGGGGCAGGGGGCCATGGCCCACCCACTTTTCAAAGTGTGTGTGGGGGGGGGGGGCAACAATGGTAGCTGGCCCACCCACTTTTCAGACATTGAAACTTCCAAAAAAGCAGCATGCACACATTTTAATATGTGAAAAACTCCCTGCAATCTATAACTAAGTAAATTATGCAGATATCACATCGTAGCACTTCATTTTTGTAAAGTCATGCACACTTAGACATGTACCTACCACAATGAAACTAATTCAGGAATTGATGTAATGCAACTGATGTATGAATATTCACACCTTATATTATGTTATGAAAATAATATAAAGCAGATAATGTGCCAGTCAGTACCAAAATGCATTCATACTAGAGTTTGACTGTGGTTCTTTCACTGTTAACATATTTGACATCGATTTCATTAATATTGCCTACAGCATAAAATTATATAGGCTGAAGGCAGTAACGTAGCACAATCAATGTACGACATCCAATTCGCAAGTGCAAGTTCCTTGCCTTGATATTACATGGCGATGTATTATACATGGACCTGGTCCTAGCTGCCATACACTTCAACATTTATATGTATTTTGATTATTGAACCATACAAATTACCGCCAGATACATCATTGTGTGACTGTAGTATGGGATAGAACGTAAAAGTTTCTACATTTCAATGGATTTTCACAGCTGGGCACAGCACACAGATATCCAACCGTTTCAGTGAGATGTCTGGGTATTCTCCGTGCTGGCATCCAACATAGCAAAATGCTTATTTCCATCATTGATTATGGTAGCATAAACACAATAATGAAGTCCACACCATATTATATCAACTTCAAGTGCGAGAACGCCTCTCATAATCTCAGAATCCCACGAGAGGATTAGGCGCACGTGATGCGACCTGACAAGGTCACATGAGGAGTGATATGAAGAGTGATGTGACCAGTGACGAGTGATGTTTGTCATGTGACCTGAGAAAGCACATGACGAGCATGGCAACTGACCCGAGTGGATCTTGAGCTGGGTAACTGCGTAGTGGCATGGACAGTACGTTACACATTGAATTCAAATTATATCGTTCAACAGAAATGGTTCGGTCAGATGGTGGATTCGTGGTATATGTAACCATCTCTGCTTAGCAAAGACCCTGATCCCAGAATCTATTCAATTAAGACATTTGGAGTAAAAGTACTAAAACATCGAATTACAACGGAGACTACTATCGAGGTTTTTCATCGTCCAGTGATGTGTACGTCCAGGCTGAGATAACCCCGAAGATAATGTGATGAATTTAGGCTAATTGCAGGGTGTATATTTCTGAACACTACTTGTGGTGCAAGTAGTTAAATGAGCATAAGAAAGTCGATTTTGTGCGATGTACTCAATAAACGTCAATGTTAAGCCACAAAATAATTGGGGCATGCGCAGTGGCGTACCGAAGGGCGGCATTGAAGCAGTCCCCCCGATAGGTTGTCGGCCCCCAATAATCGCGCCGGGGTTCGGAAAATTAGCGCCAGGCTCCCTAAACATCCTTCTGGTGTCCTCAACAATTGTTCCGGAGCCTATAGAAATCATATCCGGGCCCAAAAAGACCCCAAAAAGCGGGGGACCTCGAAAATCGCACTAGGGGCCCACACAATCCCACCACAATGCCACTGAAAATCACATTAAATCATTGGGCTTCAAACATCACATTGGACTTCAAAAATCCTTCCGGGACGATAAAATGACGCCGATGGCTTCAAAATGTGGGACGAAGCCCCTGAAAATACCGATGGGGCCCCAAAACGTCGTCCCGGGACCCCGATAAGTCGGACCAGGGCCCCAGAAAATCACGTAAAGGCCTTAAAGGGCCGGGCCCCTGGAAATCACGCTGGGAGCCAAAAAGTCCAGCCGGGGCTCCCACAAATGACGCTGGGCCCCAAAAAGACTGGCCGGGCCCTCAAAATCACGATGGGTCTCAAAAGGTTGGGCAGGGGCCCCTGATAATCGCGCTGGGTTACCAAAAAAGTCGGACCGCGGCTGCTAAAAGTCACACTGGGAGCACAAAAAAGTCGTGCCGTGGTCCTTGAAAATCACGATGGGGAAAAAAAGACGGGCTGGCCCCTGAATATCACGTTGGTGACCGAAAAAAGTTCAGCCGGGGTTCTTGAAAATCACAACGGGGACCCCAAAAGGTTCGGTGGGGCCCTGAAAATCACGCTGAGCCTGAAGGTACCAAAAAGTCGCGCCCGGGCCGCTCAAGATCATGCTAGGGGCTGGACAGGTCGCACCGGTGCCCCAAAAATCACATCGGGAACACCCAATAAATTGAAGCCGGCGCAACAAACAAACAAACAAACAAAAAAGTCCGGGCATGGAATATCACTCTGGGGTCCCAGCAATCGCTTCAAAAGAAACCAAGACGTGTTGGGTCCCAAAAGACGTGTTGAGGCCACTCAAACTCGCGATAGGGATCCCAACAAATGACGAGGAGATGAAAAAATCTCACTTAGTCCCAAAAACGTCGCGCCGCTGACCTTGGAAATCACACTAGGGGCCAAAAAAGTCAAACTGGAGCCCCACAGGTCGCAGCTGGCTTCCCAAAACTCAATTTCTACCCGGAATGTTACTCTGCGGCTACAAAAAAAATGCGTCAAAGAACCCAAAAAGGCGTCGGGCCCCGGAAAGAAGCGCTTTGGAGCACTGATAAAAATGCACCGGGAGCCCGAAGAATCGAACCGGGGCCCACAAATATCGCGCAGGAAGCTTACAAAAATAGAAGTCGACCCCAATAAATCACGAAGGGGGTTTATTGAGTCGACCCGAGCACCAGACAATTCAGAACAGGTCCCGAAAGAAAGTTCTCCTGAGAGCCTTTCTACTCTGATGGGTGCCATTGGCTGAAAAAAAAACTCGTTGGGCAGCCGCAGTGGCATACTAAAGAGGAACCCCCCCCTCCTCCATCCTGAAGAGTTGGGCTCCGAAGAACCCAAGAATCGCTCCGGGGTCCCGAAAAATTGTTCTGGGCCTCATAAATTCGCGTCTGGGCACCAAGAATTAGTGGGAAATCAGAATACAGTGGGCACCAAAAAACTTGCACCGGGCTCGAAAATTTGCGCCGGGGACGTCAAAATCGCGCTGGGGCCCAGATAAGTACAACGCGCCCCGCGAACTAGCGCGAAGCCCCCCCCCCCCGCGCCGAAATATCGCGCTTAGGACCAAAAATTCCTGTCTGTAGGCCCATAAATTGTGGTCGGGTCATAACAAAATTCCCCTAGGGGCTCCCAAAAATTGTCGTCGATGGCCCCAAATAAGCACAGCGTGGCCACAAAATCACATCAGGACCCGAAAAGAATGAAGCAGGAGCCGTCCAAAATATAAAGATTCCGAAAAATAAATATCCGAATCAGGAAATTCGCTCCTTAGCCCAGACATACCACCAGATGCCTTACCAAATCGCATACGGCACCGAAAAACGTACCGGAGCTAAAAGAAATCGCCGCAAGACAGAATAAAAAATGTCCCCGGGGCCCGAAAAATCAGGGCGTGGCTCGAACTTTACATGATTCAGAAGAAGTCACCAAAAATTACATCGAGCCCAGAAAACTGCGTCGGATCCTCCGAACCCACGCGCCTGGGCCCGAAAAGTCGCGACGGGACCTCGACAAATTATACCGGAGCCCCCAATATCGTGCTGCGGTCCACAAATATGAGCGAGGAACCCCAGATAAACACAGCGGGACCCTAAGAGCACAACTGGAGGACGAAAATGTACCGGGTCCCCCAAAGTGTACCGAGTCTGGTAAGATGTGGCAGGTCCTCAAAGCATGCGTTTTGCCTCTAAATAAACATACCGGGAGTTTAAAAAACAAAACACAACGGGGCCCTCAAAGCACACCGGGGCCTTGAGACTACATGGGGGCCTCAAAAACAGGCTTACGACTGCTGCTGGAGACACGGTCCAAGATAAGGAACACAAAGACCGGTATTAAATAAACATTTCGGGGTTTGCGAAAACGCGCCGATACATAAGCAATATCAACGATGCACACAAAAAACAACAAAACTCTTCAAAAAAGAGCTGGGTCGCAAGAATATGCTAGGCCCCATACAAAAATTACTGGAGCCCTAAAACACATCGGTAGACAAAGACAAACCTATTATTGATTTCACCAGTCTTGAAGAGTTACATGTTCAGCGAGAAGTGTGAATTTCAAAGTACTTATGCTGTGATGATGGTTTTTTTTTCAGTACCACATGTTGCTGGTAACCATAGATGCGCGCAGAGGCCTGCGCCCCCCCCCTTAGCGGTGAAAGTTGTGTGCTCACTATGAAAATTATCGGGTTCTCTATATAAAAGTGCTCAACCATGGTACTTTGCGAAATTATTGGGTGCGTCTGTGCTTTTGACCCTGGCCCACCAACTTTTTGAGACGTTCCTACGCCTATGACCAGTATACCTGATGTTTCGGCTGCGACTGACCCAGTCAACGGGTCAGAGATCAATCCGGAGAGCCACGGACTCTGTCCCTTCCATGGGCGGTATGCTGCCCGGGACCGTCCTCGACCGGCCTCCCTTGTCGCGGTCCTGGGGCCGCCTGCGGAGCGGCGTGGAGCGTTGCCGCGGTCGCTTATTGGACCGGGCCGGCGCGGCGTTCTGTTCACACTCGGCAGTTCAGAGGAAGCTGTGGGGTACGGCGGTACGCGGCGTTCTGCTCACACTCGACAGTCCAGAGGAAGCTGTGGGGTACTGTGGCGGTACGCGGCGTTCGAGACAACATCTGGCGCGCCGAAATCGGGTTTTCCAAGCGTCGTGGTGAGTACCCACCTGGGTGCAAACGTGATCAACAGTGATCGCATGTGAACTGAGCAATTTTAGAAAAGCGAGGGGGGACTTGAATAAACGGACGTCTCAAAGCGTCTAGCTCTCGTACTGACTATAGTAAGAAATCACTGCAACTGGCGAAGGATCACTCTATTGAACATTGCTGTTTGACGTATCATTCGTTAGGAGACACTCCCGGCCACGCTCCTGCTGACGATTCGTTCACATCTGGCGGAGGCGATGTGAAATATCCGCACAACCATATGGATTAATAGCAGCCGGAGCGGCGCGGCTAAACCTGAAAGATAATCGTAGACGTATGAATGAAGTACTGCATGTAAAAGTTTTGCCTCCACTGGTGTTAGGTAACTTCGATTTTCTGTATCAACGGATGCGAGATTATTCCCGGCGTCACCACCGTTAGCGTTCATCAATTGCGCTCAAAGATCAGCATGTTCCAATATTACCCCATAGCTCAGCATTAGTAGCACTAGCATTAACATTAGAAGTATTAGGTGTGGTCGATTGTCATATTAATGGATATATTAACCAAACAGATATATTAACTGCCCCTGGGAACTTCTTCAGAATGCATCGCTTGTTTCAATGAAGGTATTCCTAACGAACTGGAACGCCTGGGAACTTAGTAAAATTCAGTTGCGCTTTTCAATGGTGGGTAGGGTAAACATTGTTTATCCATGCGTTGAATCAGGGTCATGCTTGACGACATATTTGTGGTGAAAATTACTTCAATATACCCTACTAACTGTCAGTATTTGAAAAAGATTCCAAATTCTTCTTTGTTGCCTGACACACCATTTTTCAATAAAAATGAGCACAAACACAAAAAGTTTAGGAGACCATGATTATCTCGCTCACTAAAAAGCTAGATTGCCAGTTTACCTACAGATTTAATGCACTGAGCCAACAGATGTCAAGTATTTGGATTGGAACTTATTGCATACTGTGGCTTAAAATGAATGCAATTGAAACAATGAAGAGTATAAACCAAAGCACCGAATTCTTTTTCTTGTGAAACATACATAGTTAAGACACCATCAAAGCATATGAAAAGTCCAATCTTACTAATCTCGTTTTCCAGACCAGAATGTCCATACTTCAAAGGTGCTCCGGTAGTTTCCAGCTCATTCAGATGGGAATTCAAAAGAAGTATCTCAGTATAACTCAGAATTCAAGACATGGCCAGTCTTCGACGTAGCCATCCCACAATCCATCGCAGTGTGGTGTACCTACAAACTTACATGTGTATATGTGACAAGTTATTCCAGAGAGACCAGGGAGGGGGAGAACTGCGAAAATGAGGGAACATCGTGCAGATCTGAGGCATTACCGAGACTCAAACTTAATTATAGTGCACGTCAATGCTGAATCCCACTTCCCGAGGTGAGAGGGGTTGTTTACGCTCGCCGTGGGATGGAACACAAAGTGCAGGAGAGCAACTGAGTCAAGGTTCATTACCACGCACAAGAGTATTAATGGCTAGTTTGGTAGCTTTGTCATTGCCAACACTGTGGCCCAATTAATTGTGTATATTAGCAAATAATTTGGTGTTCATTTCGCTAGCACTCTCCTTTTGGAAACGCTAGAGGGAAAACAACAAACCTCTGCACCAGGAAAGGTGGAAACATGCCTTGTATGGCAAGGCTTACTGCTACATAAGAATATTTGGAACTTATTTCGCCGCCGCTTGGTTGATATCAAGTGAGACAATATATTTGTGTTGTGTGGCGCATGAATTATAGGTTATATCAATTAGTTGCTGACTACCACAGTTCGGAAACGGCAACTGCCTTTCTCCAATTATCTGGATCCAACAGTGGAAGCTGCAACGGAAGGCGAACTTTGAATTGCATACAGGAAGTTGTTAACTGGAATGTGACACTGAGGCCAAAGCAGGACCTCTCTAAGGAAGTTTAACTAGGTGGGATTTCTTGATCATACCTAATCAGTATAATATGGCGTCAAGGGCAGATCTAGCCCACCTGTTTAGGGAGACCAACTTTCGGCGCAAACCCAACCCTATCCCCCTCCGCGGCGAACCTAGGGTTTGCGTTTATAGAAGAGGCAAACGGATTTGGAATGTGCCCAACCTACCACTACTTTTGTTTGAAAGGCACCGGATTTCGACCATTATTTTTCAAACGGGCCCTTTTTATATTAAAAAAATATATATAACTAGTGACCAGCTGAATTGTCCTTTGGAGGGAGCCCAATATATCACCATCGTCTCTGAGTCACCGAATTTCAACCCTAACTACCCCACCCTATTCGATGTTTTTTTTTGGTATTGTAGATAAGTTTTGCTCCCCAGAGCTTATCAGAAATTTGTATTCCTCAGATGTCTAATAGTCAAACTTCCTTGGCACGTAGATAACTAGTCAGGACCTCAACGTTTGCGATATTTAAAACCCCGGGAGCATTAATTCAATACTCTGAGCCTCCATCTCAGGGCTCTGATTCAGCCATCTCTTGACAGGCACCTCAAAATCCTGCACTTTTATATTGTGCAATTAGTCAACAGTTAAACGGCCACAATGCTTCAGATTATAATGTTGCGGCGTGATATATGAGTTATTACTATAGCTTCATCTTGACACAGACAAGTACAACTGCTTCGCATAAGATCTCCAACTCATACTGACCGGTCTCCAATCATGCTATTCTCCCAAGTATTCAAGCGGTTACATCACCAACAGTCACGCAGCGATTTTCAGTCAGTCTCACGTACCTCAAGTACCGTAGTGTGGGGCCGAGCCAGCCAGCCCGGCAGGCCCGCCCGTCGAGCCCAGGCTCGCGACCGCTCGGTTGCGCGTTTCCGAGGCAAGTGAGCACATCTCTCTATCTCGCGCGCCAGGTCACCTCAGGGCCACCGCCCTTGGTTCCAAGCCAGGGCACGTGTTCCGGTCACGCGACATCGGAACCGTTGAGGGCAATACGCGTTCCCAATGCACTCTACGCCAGCCTGGCGGGTCGCGCTGTCTCTATCTCAGAGACAGACTACGTCAGCTCAGAGTCGCTCTGATTCTCAGTCCCTCTGTTGGAATCACTGCTGACTCTGCGTCTTGGCAGCCTCGCGTCCGTCCGGCGTCGGACACCAGAGCTGCTGCCTCAGCGCGCCAGCTGCACCCGCTGCATACATACAGCCGGCAGATTCGGGGCGCTGCAGCCCAATTGACATTTCACATGTCATAGACACATGAACATTCATCCAGCAGTCCCCCAATATTCCACTACATTCATAAATCATACACACATATATAGACTAGAAACACGTGCACGCACCTGCCCATAGAGTTTCCAGAAAGGCTAATTAGCATTTGTTACTCATGATGGTCACGTCCAACGTCAGACACTAACATTTCACCATCAGTCAGACAGCGGCGGCCGACGGCGGTGGTGGTCTATTGAGGTCATGTCGTCAGACAGCGACGGCCGCGTCAGGGTACCGGGGTGGCTTGACCGGAGGGGAGAGGTAACACTAGGCTTTGGCCTAGGCGGCCGGCTGGCACCACGGCTGACTAAGCAGCGATAGCCCGGTCGACGGCGGCTCGGATGATTTCCTGTCGCGAGACCTGCCGCTGCATGACCGGGGGAGGGTAGATTTCTGGAATTAAAATGCCCCCCACAGGAAGCTTCGCTACAGTATCCCTTGGCAAGTCGCCTGAGACTGCTGAATTACACCTGTACAAATCACTTTAAAATGCAAAATTCTCCAATTCTAGTATTCCAGTTCATAACGCCCAGTCACCGCCACGCCAACATTCGTGCACATGTACACGTTGTGCGATTCCACGGTTTCCGCTAAGCCTCCTACGATTTGCTACCAATATTGGTGCTTACCGATACTTCAGCAGCATTTTCGTTATTCGCTTTGCATGGTGACGATAAGAAGCGACACAGTGACTATCATCATTGCTTATAGCGTTTATGCACGTCGAAAACAAATAACCACGTTCTCTTTCCACCGGGCGTTTTCGAAAACTGATTCGTGCACTGTTCCGGCCCTGCCGACCCTGTTATCGTTTCCTCCCCAATGTCAACCCCTCTGTTTTTTCGCCGTCATCAACGCCGGCACCTTTATCTCCCTCGGAACCACCAGCAGGCTGGAGGGTATTGATCTATACACTGATGGGGAGTACGGATATATGTACGGAGTACGGATGTAGTGGGAGGGAAGACATACGCGAGACAAACAACTCGGCTTTTATTTGCCTTTACACATAGCCATTAGCAGTCCAGAGAGATGCAATGCTTCTTCTTTAGCACAAAATGATAAACCTGCCTAACGCTTGACCGCTGACGCAAAGTGATCTTCATGTTTGTCATAGGTGCCTACCTACCGTGACAGATTCAATATGTAGGTAATAGAACATGATTTAATAGGGTCGGGCTGCGCTGCTTCGATGTTTGATGTTATGCAATACATATCAGTTGTTCCGAAGTACAATTGCGTCGCTACGCATAAACAAACCCAACCCACCCAATTACCTATCGGTAATTAGTGACCTTCAAATTCTTGAAATTGAATCACATCTACATTAAAAAGGCATGAATGTTTTTTTCTTCTTAGTAAATCGTTTTCCAATCATGTCTGTATATTATTGTTCTACCTCATGTATCTTTCCAATGGAAGAATGTTGACACGGAATCCGTCCTACCAGGAAAACGCAAAATTGCAAAAAGCCATGAAGAGCGGTCATATCTCATCTTTATACGAACGCATTTTTAAATATTTTTGTTTAGTTAGCGGAAACATGCCCCTTTTCCTTCCGCCGTGAAATTTGTCGAATTTTATTACCATCGGGTCTGTTACTTCTAGAAACATTGTACAACAAATCCGTTCCGATTTCACAATGACCACCAATCACCAGGGCCTCATCTAATGAATTTTAACTAGGTGGGATTTCTTGCTCATACCTAATCAGTATAATATGGCGTCACTGGCGGATCTAGCCCACCTGTTTAAGGAAGACCAACTTTCAGCGTAGGCCCAACCCTAAGCCCTTCCCCCCCCCTCCCCTCGTGGCAAACTTAGGATTTGCGTTAAGAGAGGGGGCAAGGGAGTTGGAGGGTACCTAACCGACCACTACTTTTGGTTTAAAGGCCATTTCGATTTCGACCACTATTTTTGAAATGGGCCCTTATTATATTTTTGAATCATATAACTGGTGACCAACTTAATTGTCCTTTGGAGGGAGCCCAATCTATCACCATCGTCTCTGAGTCACCATATTTCAACCCTAACTCCCCCACCCTATTCGATGCGTTTTTTTGGTATCCCTGGGTAAGTCGCCTGAGACTGCTGAATTGCACCTGTATAAATCACTTTAAAATGCAAAATTATCCAATTTCAGGCATTCCAGTTCATAACGCACGGTCGCCACCATGCCAACATTCCTGCACGTGTACGCCCGCCTTGCGCATTTGGCGTATTCGCCACACTTCGTGCGATTCGACGGTTTCTGCTAGACCTCCTTCGATTTGCTAATTGCCTTCACACATTTTCTTCTGGTTAAAGAATCCGGATGCACGCTGAGCTTTAATACACTTCACCTCTTTGGTTAATTATGCTCGCAAATTGGCTACCGATCCGAGGCCTTGGCTTGGTGTTCTTTTTTTGGATCCGTTGCGTTTTCCTTCGTCTACTGATGTGTTTTATGGCTTACGCCAATTTTTGATAGGGGCCTGGCACATTTTTGAGACCCCGGCTCTTGCTAGGGTTTTGTTGCCTTTTTTGTGCACCGACGAGCATTGTTATGTAGCGGCGCGTTTGCGAAGACTGTGATGCGTTTATTTAGTGCCCGGCCTTTTTGTTCTTTCTTTAGGTCCAGGTCGCTTCTTGCGACACCCAGTCTGGTTTGGAAGCCATCATGCGGTCTCATGTCCCCGGTGTGCTTTGGGGGCCTCTGGGGTTTTCTTTTAGAGCTCCTGGTGTATTTATTTAGGGATGCAACGCATGTTTGAAGGCCCTGCTGCTTTTTGCGAAATTCGATGCGCTTTGGAGGCCCGGTGCCTTTTCGGCCTCCCGTTGTGCTCCTGTAGTCCTGCTGTGTTTAATTGGGGCTTCTGATGCACATTTGTTGGACTCCAGCACGACTTTGGGGGTCCCGGCACGACTTGTCGAGCCCAGGCGTTCGGTTCTGGGGACTAGACGCCGGTGTTTTGCGTTCGACGCGATTTTTGGAACATGTTCTAATTTTTTATGTCCGAACCTCGACCACCCGCCCCCCATGGCGCCATATCTTTGTATCCGGCCGCGATTTTTCGAGCTTCAGTACGTTCTTTTTCGGGGCCGCATGCTATTTTTGAAAGCATCTGATGCTATGTTTGTGGCCCAGAACGATCTTCTTGTCTCAGATATTTATATTTTGAAATAACTCCTTATTTTGGAGGGATCAGGCTTCATCTTCTTCGGGTCCATATGCGATTTTTGTGGCAACGCTGTGCTTAGTTGGTACCCTCGACGCAAACTTTTTGGAACCCCGACGGGAGTTTTTGATGCCCTGACACACATCTTTGGGACTACCCCTAGTGAAAAAATCCCACGGGATTGATCCATCAAATTGCATGGGATTGTCCTTGTCAGGATATGAAACATTCCCCATGAGACAATGGTGTTAGTTAGTTAGTTATTTGGGCTTTAGGGCGCTTCGACCAGAATTGATCATTCGCGCCCTGAGACAATGGTGTGGGAATCCCATGCGGTTCCCTATGGGAATCCACCATGGGATTCCTATACAGTCTCCGAGGGATTTTCTACTATTCCCAGTGTTAATTCTCCAGGGTTTCTCATTGAGAAATTCCAGTGAGGAAGCCCAGACCCTGGTGAAATTTATGAACCAGCATAAACCGCACTGGTCTTCCCAGAGCATGTCCATGCAAACAGGATGAAACGATGTACGACATGCATATTATGAACGACAAACAAACTACATTTGACGTATATTTATCAGACGATTTTGCAAGGTCAGTCAACATGTTGCATCTCAGCCACTCCCGGCGCTCTCACTGTGGGGTCGACGATTTGGCGACTATCGAAAAGCGGTGCTGGCGCATGTCTGAGTCATGGAGTTTACTCCTTACTTTTCAGTTGGCAAGCAAAATAAGAGCAAATAGTAGGGCTTCAAGTGGGGTAGCATATAATGAAGAATAAAGCTATGCGTCAGAAAAGAACAAAATTAACCTAGTCTAAGCTCTTGATTAAAAAAACATTAAAATTAAAAGGGTATCATTGCTGCTTTAGGTATCTACAAGATAAGTTTTGCACACATTTTACCTCCATGAGAAAAACAAATGGTTAGGTTTGATTATATTAGGTTGGGTTAAACTTTTTCCTTTAGACCAGACATCGCATTTCAGGAAAAAAAAATGGACAAACACGTCTCTGAACACGATGAAGATAATGGAACCAATCGCTCTTGTGGAAATTTTCCAAAATTTCATATATTTCCTGATTTCTTAATACCTTTTGGCAAGAATAATTGAAGTTCTTTTGTTTGATTAAAACGAACATTCTATCAACTTGCGTGTTTGTATATTACAAAGAAAAACAGGAAAATTAGTGATATTTTTAAGTGATAAAAACTTGTTTTTCTTCACAAGCAGTTTGTGGTAGGTTACGTTAGGCTATGATAGGCTTTTTTTTAATTGGAAAAATTTTAAGACGACAAATTGTTTGAAATTTGTCAAAATGAATTTTTAATATTTTTGCTTCTCTAAAGGGGAGCTTAGGCTTGGATAAGCTAGGCTGTTACATTTTTATTTTTGAAACATAGCTATTTATGCTGTTACCTAATTCAAAGCCCCTTTTCTAGTGTTATTTTACTCACAAACTAAACAGTAAGCATTTGCACAGAAAATGAGAAGTCCCATCATCTTAGCCATATTCATAAACATTGCATTGGAAGGATAAATTCCAAGAATTCATAAAACACCTTAACCCTTTGCCTATCGGAGTGTGTAAATCGAGTAACTTTCTGGCCAACCTCAGCCAGCCGCAATCGTGTAAATTTCTGTAATTGCTTCCACCCCTGGAGTGGGTGCAACTGGGCGCCTTGACAAGGGCCGGTGATCGATGAGTTGGCGGCACCTTTCATGGCGTGCCTGACTGGTGCGGTCAGAAATCCATCGCGTCCTTTGGGCGGTGTAGTAAACTCGGCGGCGGTCCGGTACCAACTGATTTATTGAGCACTCGGGTCACGGGACAACGAATCGGTCAGCATGCCCCGCGGCGGCGGACCGCGCGCAGAGGCGGCGCCAGGTACTGAGTGGTGTCACATCGAATGTGGGTCAACACACATCATCACACTCCTCCACCCCGAATACATACTTCAAAAGCAGAGAGAGCAAAACATACGAAAATTACTTATTTCGCCATGTGAGCAACTCATAACGTCAAAGCTGCAAAAAAAAAACACAAAAAACTTACTTTACACGTGCAGCATCACATTACGAATACATTAACAAATCGGGCTGCTTCAGCGTTTGTCTGACACGCAAATCATAAGTCCGTGGGGAACCCGGAGCACTGAGTTGTGCCTGAGTCCTCGGGGTACAAACTTCAACTGGCACAGTTGTTGTTGCCAACGCTACTGGCGGCACGAACGGTACAAACAACGGCACAGGAGTCACTGCCGACGGTAGTGGTGAGCTCGGCGCGCTACCAGAGGCGGTACACGTCGGCCGCGGTCTCACCTGATCCAGATGCCTCTGAATCACTCTGCCATCCTGCAGACGCACAGTTATTTTAAGTCCCGATTTGGCAGTCACGTGACCTGCCAACCAACGTCTCCCTTCCCCACCACGGATACGATCAACAGCCGACACATATACCGGCTGTCCCACCTCAACCGACCGGTCTTGGGTGCCCCTGTCACGTACACATTTTTGTTTTTCCTGCTGGATTCTCACTTTTATTTCCAAATCTGGTTTCACCACGTCGAGTGGGGTACGCATGGGACAACCCAAAAACAACTCAGCTGGGGAGACACTGGTTGTGGAGTGAGGTGTAGCCCGGTAACGGAATAGGAACCGTGAAACCTTTGTCTGAGGACTGCCTGACGTTTGCTTCTGGTAAGACGATTAAAAGGTCTGAACACTTCGCTCACTCAATCCGTTGCTCTTGGGCGACAAGGGTGGGGAAGTCAAGTGGGTTATGCCATTCTTACGGCAAAAAGTCTGAAATTCACCTGACATGAAACACTGGGCACCATCAGATACCAAGAATGTTGGTACTCCCCATGATGCAAAGGACGCTCTCAGATGCTCCATTGTCCCTAATGAAGTTGCTGTGCGAGAAGGATATATATCCATCCACTTCGAATGGGCATCCGTAATGACCAGAAACATCCACCCATCGATAGGCCCACAATAATCTACATGAACTCGCTGCCACGCTTTCGCAGGCCAGACCCAAGGGTGAATGGGCACTTCAGGTGCACTGGCTCTATGTTCCTGACACACCTCACAGAGTTTCGTTACTTTCGAGATGTCGTCATCTAATTTTGGCCACCAAACATACATTCTAGCGAACGATTTTGTGCGTGACTCCCCACAGTGGCCATCATGTAGTAGCCTGATAATTTGCGGACGGTCCTGGGGCGGAAGTACAACACGGGAGCCCCAAAGCAGACAGCCATCCTGTACACTCAGTTCAGATATCCGAGTTTTGTATGGAGCGAACTTGGGTCCGAACAAAACCGATGTCGGCCAACCCTCCCGGACATACTTAGTCACTTGCGACAACACCGGGTCTCTCGCAGTCCACAGGCTAATCTGATCAGCCGTTACAGGAGTTGAATCCAAGAACTCCATCAAGTGGATTGTCTCAGCAGGCGGAGGGGAGATGGCACAGTCAACAGTGTGCCGCAGCGGAAGCCGGCTCAGAGCATCGCAATGTGCCTGCTTTGCAGCCGGCGCATACTCGAGCCTGTAATCATACGCGCTCAGCATGAGCGCCCAACGGACCACGCGCGGCGATGCCATCAGAGGTAGAGGCTTATTCTCACCAATGAGGCCCAAAAGCGGCTTATGATCAGTACGGATAGTGAAAGTTCGGCCAGCCAAATAATAATGGAAGTGTTTCACTCCAGTCAGGACCGCTAGACCCTCTCTGTCAGTCTGGGAGTATCGACGCTCCGTGTCATTCAGAGACCGAGAGTAATAAGCCACAGGCTGCTCCCCATGCTGGAATCGCTGGCTTAAGACACAACCTATTCCGACAGGACTCGCATCACATGCCAAGACTACAGGTCGATTCGGATCAAAATGCGCCAGGACAGGTGGGCTTTTCAGCAGGTGCTTCGCTTCGCAGAATGCCTGATGCTCAGCCTGAGTCCATTTCCAGGCTTGTCCCCGTTTCAACAAGGTATACAGAGGTGCCAATGTTGTAGACAGCCCTGACAGAAACTTGGAGTAGAAGTTGATCAAGCCTAACCAACTCCTCAGCTCTGCCACGTTGGAGGGAGTGGGCGCGCCCACAATGGCCCCTACCTTCTCAACAGTCGTCTCTATCCAACTGCCGCTGACTTTATGACCCAAATAGGTCACACCCTCAACAGCAAATTTGCACTTCTGTTTGTTGACGCGCAAGCCCGCCCCCTTCAGCCTGCGCAACATTTCACGCAGAGCTTGCAGATGAGACTCTGCTGAGTCACCCGCAACAACGATGTCATCTTGAAACACACACACTCCCGGAATACCGGCCAGGAGGGTATCCATTGTACGCTGGAAGAGACTCGAGGTAGAGGAATATCCGAAACTGCGCCGGGTGGGGCGAAGAAGGCCCCTATGTGTATTTACAGTCAAGTACTCTCGGGACCCAACCTCTACCACGAGTTGATTGTACGCAGACTTCAGGTCTATCTTTGAGAAAACCTTACTGCCCACCAACTTCGATGTCAATTCCTCGACACGGGGGAGGGGATACTGCTCAACAGGTGCAGCCTTGTTTACTGTGAGGCGATAGTCGCCACAGATCCGTACAGTTCTGTCTGCCCGGGGGACCACGACCAACGGCGTTGCCCACCTGGAGTGTGTGACAGGCTCCCAAAGACCCACCTTAATCTGCTCATCCAACTGCGCGTCGACATGTTCTCTATAAGCCAGGGGAACTTGCCGAGCCTTAAAGAATCTCGGTGAACATCTGGATCCACTCAAATCCTGACCTGCTCTCCATTGTAACGGCCCATGCCATCCTCAAACACTTCAGCAAACTCCCTTAGAATTTCCCTCAGGCCCCCCTTCCCCGACAAATGGCAGATCGAAGGCCAATCGAGTCTGAGGTGAGACAGCCAGTTGCGACCAAACAGCATCGGCCCCTCCCCTTTAACAACAATCAACGGTAACTGACCACACTGATCCCCGTATTTCACTGCCACTTCAATCTGGCCACACACTGGCAGAACCTCCCCACTATACGTTCTAAGCGTGGAGTCACAGGGTATTAGTTCAGGTGTATCAGGAGCCCACAGACGCAACAGCTCCTGCTCAGAACACACACTGACCGCAGCCCCAGTATCCACCTCCATACAGGCATCCCTACCATCCAGTGACACTTCCACCATAAGCGGGGGTTTACGTCCACCCCCAGAGAACTGCGAATGCGATCGAAACAAATCGTAAGATTGTCGCTCACCGTCACAATGGCGATTCACACTTGAAGACAGCACCATTGCACTGTTGTCCACCGTCTCCTCTGAAACGTGACATATTTCCTGCGCCTGTACCGCTGCGCGACAAGCTCTCCTGATGTGCCCCTCTCCACCGCATCGGAATCAGCGGCACGCTTTAACACGCGCACTGGAGGGGGGGGGGGCGAAATCCGCCCACCCCTCCGGTTTTTCGCAAATAACTGCAAATTTTACCGGTCGATATACGCGATTTTCGGTGTACCTGCTTAAAAATGAACGGCGCGTTGTTTAAAGCAAGAAAAATGGAAATCGGCCGAAAAATTTTCAAGTTAGGGGCCGCTAAAATAAAAAAATGTTATAGCGCCAGACCACAAAAATCGGCGCGGATGCACTTCCAGTATACTGACAAAAGGGAAGTGTTCTAGGCAACACTAGCGACTTGTTTGATGCATGTTGATATGCTGTATAGTTTCAAGGTCATGTTAGGTCACCAAGGTCAAGTCAGGTGAAGTTCATGACAGGTTAATGGAACAAAACTTGATCAACTGGAATGTTGCCATAAATGCACTTCTGGTTGTCATTTGTAGTATTTGTCATTGCGTTTCCATACTTTATTCATGTACTTCACTCCCTTCTTCACGAAGCCGATTGCTCCGAGCTGCCCGACGGAGCAGTCGGGCGGGCGGCCGGTTCCGGTAACTGAAACAGGTAACTGACCTGATACAGTGGTGCTATATAGGTGACCTGAGGTCAAATGTTGGGTCTAGCATCTGCATTGCATCATTAGCAATGTCCAAAACATCATTGATGCCCATTTTTGAGCATTTAAACACAATCACAGCGATCCATAACGATGACAAGCCAAGCCACGCAAAACGGGAAAATTTTGAAAATCTGACCTCATTTGACCTTGAAGATATTGACCTAAGGTCACGAAAATTGCACACAATAGAGTTCACTACCGTGCCCATCCACCCTGTGAATTTCGTTCCTCCAGCTTTACTAGGAGCCGAGATCTTATGGGGGGCGGAATCCGCCCCCCCCCCTCCAGTGCGCGTAATTCTCAGAGGCCCTCCAGGGCGCGTGTTAAAGGGGCACGCAGAAGGTGAGTGTCGGCGGCTGTGACACCGTGCGCACCGATCCAGAAACGCCGGCCCGCTGTGTCTCGGACCATCGCTGTGTCGCGGAGCCCTGTCTATGACGCCTCCCCTGCTCTGCCACGGCGCCCGCTGCTCCCCCACTCTGCCGACCCCAGGTCGCGGCCGAAAGGGCCGGGAACCTGAATCCACGCGCTGAATGACGTCACCACCAGTCGGCACGGCGATTGGTTCACGACCACTGAGCCGGCCGATGACGTCACACACGGCAGACGTCCCGCAAAGCTTCGCAGTGTTGGCAGCGGCAGATTCGTGGGCTTGGGCGATGGTGTTCGCTGACTTGAGAGTCAAGCCAGGCTCGCTGAGCAATCTGGTTTGCAGAGGCTGGTTCTGAATACCGCAGACGAGGCGGTCACGAAGCGTCTCTTCCAGAATAGACGGCTCGTAGTTGCAAGACGTCGCCAACTTCCGCAACCGAGCCACGTATACTGGCACGGACTCGCCACGTTCACGGATGCACGAGTTGAAACGGAAGCGGGCAACTATCGATGAATCCTCCGGCTCGAAATGGTCGCAGAGCAGCTTAATCAAATCCTTGTACGACACTTCGTGTACTGACTTCGGGGCAATCAAATCTTCGACCAGGCTAAACGTGCTCGCACCCACAACGCTCAAAAAGATAGCGCGACGTTTCTCCACTTGATCATCATTGATACCATTCGCGACGAAAAACTGTTCGATGCGTCGGCTATATCTACCAAATCTCTCCACTGACACATCGAACTCCGGCGCTTTGCCAATAAACGCCATCACTCGTCTTCACCGTACACAAAGAAAACCGAAACTGACACACCAAACCTCAGAGACCCGGTCAGTTCACTTACTGGTCGCCATGTAGTAAACTCGGCGGCGGTCCGGTACCAACTGGTTTATTGAGCACTCGGGTCACGGGACAACGAATCGGTCAGCATGCCCCGCGGCGGCGGACCGCGCGCAGAGGCGGCGCCAGGTACTGAGTGGTGTCACATCGAATGTGGGTCAACACACATCATCACAGGCGGTGTGGAATTAGGATCGTGTTCAGGCATGATTATCATTGCGAAATGATGCCTATCTTCCACTTTTGCTTGTGAAAGATGCATCCAGCTCATCAAGGCCTGACATTTGATATGAAGCATGATACCAATAATCCGGTGTACGCATTCATGTTCTCCACGTTGTGTACATGCTTTCCGACTTGCTTACATAATATTGGGTATGCAATGATAGGTCTCAATCAGAAAAGGCCAAAACATCTGTACCTTAGAATAATCCATTTGTTGTGAACACGATAATAATTACAATATTACCATTTAATCTCCCATAAAATGTCGATGGTCTCGAATTGTGCCCACCACTCACAGTATTATTTCAGGGAGCGGGTCTGTTCTGAGTGAATTGGAGAATAAATATATATATATATGTATATATATATGCATAGCGTACCAGTGGCATACCGAAGGGGGCATTGGAGGTAGTTGCCCCCAATTCCAGAGAGATTATGGGGTCCCCAAGAATCACATTGGGACCACCAGAATCGTTCAGGGACTCATAAAAACGACGCAGACGGCACCAAATAGTGGGACCGGGCCCCTGAAAACACCGCTGGGCCCCCCAAAAAGTCACACCGGGACCCCGAAAATCTCACTGGGGCCTCAAACGGTCAGGCCGGACCCATAGAAATCACGATGGGCGCCCAAGATGTCTCGCCGGGGCCCCAGAAAATGACGCTGTGGCCCCAAAAAAATATTGGCCAGCCCCCTGAACATCACACTGGGGCCCAAATGATCGGGACAAACCACCGGAAAATCGTGCTGTGGTCCCCAAAAAGTTTGATCGGGTACCCTGAAAATTACACTGGGGGCCTCATAAGTTCGCATCTGCGCTCCTAAAGATCATGCTGGATGCCCAAAAAGTCGTGGCGGGACCTTAATAATCACGATGGGGGACAAAAAGGCCGGGCCCCTAAAAATCACGCTGGGGTCAAAAGATCTGGTCGGGCCCCTGAAAGTCGTACTGGGGCTCACAAAAAGTCGAACCGGGGTTCATGAAAATCACGCTGGGGCTGCAGAAAAAATCACGCCTGTGCCATGACAATCACGTTGGAGCCAAAAAGTCGTGCCCGGTTCTTGAAAGTCGCGACGGGGACCCCAAGAGGTCGGGCCGGGGCCCCTGAAAATCACTCTGGGCTTGGTTGGTGGTACCAAAAAGTCGCGCCCGGTCCTCTGAAAATCACGCTAGTTGCTTGACAGGTCGCACCAGGGCCCCAAGAGTCTCATCGGGAACACCCACGAAAATGAAGCCGGGAAAACAAAAAAAAAGTCCTGACGTGGACGATCATTCTGGGGCTCACAAATAGCTCCAAAAGCCTCCAAAACGTGTTGGGCCACCAAAAACGTGTCGAGGCCACTAAAACTCGCATTAGGGATCCAAACATATGAAGACGGGGCCCAAAGATTGCACATAGACATAAAAAAGTCGCGTCTCTGCCGTTGAAAGTCACACTTGGGCCCCAAAATGTCCCGCCGGAGCCCAAAAAGTTGAACCCGGCTTCCAAAATATCAATCCCTACACGGAACGTCACTCTGCGGCAAGAACAATTGCGTGAAAGACCCTAAAAACGCGTCGGGCGCCGGAAAAGAAGCGTGCTGATGCACGATAAAAAAAGCACTTAGAGCCCGGATAAACGTGCCCGGGCCTACAAATATCGCGCATGGGACTTACAAAAAATAGAACTCGACCGAAAAAATAACAAAGGGACTCATAATCGAATCGACCCGAGCACAGAAAAACAAATCCGAACGGATCCTGAAATATAATTATTCGAAGCGCTTTTTTTGCTACATTGAAGGGTGCCATCGGCTGAATAAAAACTTGTTGAGCAGCCGCAGTGGTGTACCAAAGAGGAAAATGCCCCCGCCTCCTGAAGGCATGGGCTGCCAAGAATCGCGCCGGGTCCCCAAAAATGGTTCTTGGGCTCCATAAATTCGTGTCGGGACCCAGATAATTCGCGTAGGAGGGTCTACATAAATACAGCTGGCACCAAAAACAACTTTCACCGGGCCGAAAATTTGTGCCGCGGCACGACAAAATCGCGCTGGGGCCAAGTGAAGGCCAAGTAAAGTGCAACGCTCCCCACGAACTCGCGCCGAGCCCCCAAGTATAATGCTCGGGACCCAAAATTCCAGTCCGTAGTTCGAGAAAATCTGGTCAGGGCATCGAAAATTCCTTTTGGGTCTCCAAAAAGTGGCGTCGAAGTGGCGTCGATGAGCACAGCGTGACCACAGATATTGAATTAGGGCCCGAGGAAAATTAGGCCGGAGCCCACCAAAATAAGGAGAAATTCCGAGAAAACAAAAAATATGTCCGAGCAAAGGAAATCGCTCCGGAGCCATAAACATACCACCAGATGCCTTCAAAAATCGCATACGGCCCAAAGAACATACTGGAGGTAGAAAAATCGCGGCTGGACATCAGAATGTGGCGCTGGTGCCCGAAAAATCACGCCGGGACTCGGACTTAAAAATCCGAAGGCACCAAAGCTTCCGTCGAACACAGAAAGCTAGCTTCGGATCCCGCCGGAATTACGCGCTTGGGCCCGAAAAGTCGCGCCGAGACCCGGGTCCCTAAGAACACAACGGGAGGCCGAAAATGCACCGGGCCCCCCAAAGTATATCGAGTATCGCAAATTGCGGCAGGTCCCTAAAACATGCGCTGCAGCTCTAAATAACCGGGAGCTATAAAAAAAACACCACGGAGTCCATAAAAAAACACACCGGGGCCATGAGACCGAATCGGGCCTCAAGAACAGGCTGGGACCTCAAAGCACCACTTGGCCCTAAAAAGGAACAAAAAGACTGGACACCAAATATGCACATCGTGATTATCAAAAACGCGCCGGTGCTTCAAAATATCGTCTGTGCACAAAAAGCGGCAAGACTTAAAAAAGAGCCGGGTCCCCAAAATGTACCATGCCCTTAACAAAAATTGGTTGGAGCCCTAAAAGACATCCGTAGACGACAAATAAATGCAACGGGTCCCAAATAGATCTCCTGGGTAGGACCACGGGTTGGTAGCGGATCTGGGGGCGCATTTAACCACAGAGATGCGGTGCATCAAATCTCCGTGGGTATACATAATTCTTGACCACCAGCAAATGTGGGAAGAAGAGAACTAACCATCGAATTAAATTAATCGCACTTTCCAAGCGAACCCCCATACCAATCATTCCACACATCAAATATGGCGCAAGACTATCATGTGGAAGCAATTAGCAAAACGTAGGAGGCCTAGCAGAAACCGGAAAATCGCACGAAGCGTGGCGAATGCGGCCAATGCGCAAGGCGGGTGTACAAGTGTAGGAACGTTGGCGTTTTGTCGATCAAGCGTCATAAACTGAAATGTTTATGAAATTGGAAAATTTTACATTTACGAGTGATTTGTTACCGATGTAATTTCAGCAGTGTCGGGTGACTTACCAAATGATACCAAGGGTTAGAGTTGAAATCCGGTGACTCAGAGACGATGGTGGTAGATTTGTCCCTTCCACAGGAAATTAAGTTGGTCACTATTCATTTTATTTTATTTTTAAATGTGCTCCTTTGAAAAATAGTGGTAGAAATCCTGGAATTTATTTAATGGGGATAGTTAAGCACCCTACAAATCGGTTCCCCCTAGCGCGAAACCTAGGTACTCGACCTATATGCAGATATATATATATATATATATATATATATATATATATATATATATATATATATATATATATAAAAATATATATATATATACATATACATATACATATACATATGCATATACATGTATATATACATATACATATGCATATACATATGTATATACATATAAGATACATATATATATATATATATATATATATAAATATACATATATAAATATATATATATACATATATATATATACATATATATATATATATATATATATATATATATATATATATATATATATATATATATATATATATATATGTGTATATGGACGCGTGTATATCGACTCACGAGTCGATTTACACACGCCTGCTTCTCTGTGTAAAGCCACTCATGAGTCGATTTACACAGGGGCCGTCGGCGGTGTATATCCACTCAGATCTGTCGTGATTTACACAGAAGCGCCGTCTGGCGTAAAACCACTCTTGAGTTGATTTAAGCAGATGGCTCTGCCTGTGTATATGGACTCAGAGCTATCGTGATTTACACTGACTTGCTGTTTGGTGTAAATTCACTCACGAGTCGATTTAAGCCGGGAGCGCTGCCTGTGTATATCAACTCAGATCTATCGTGATTTACACGAAGATGCTATGCTGGGTAAATGACGATGCATCGTGATTTACATTGAAGTGCCGTTTGGTGTAAAACCACTCGCTTGTGTCAGTTTAAGCTTGTGGCGTTGCCTGTGTAAATAAACTCAGTTTGTCATGATGTGCACTGGCAGGCGTGCGACTTTGCATACTTTTAGGGAGGTGTTGAGTACTCTGAAAGTCCCCCCCCCCAATAATTTAAGCGTTTTGCATGGGGTCACATGAAATTGATTCAGAGAGGGATCCAACAGGTGGGCGTGGGGGACTAAACACATTTATCCCATTTCGAAATAAAAGTCATCAGATATGAACAGCTAGTCGTTGAGTCTCTGAACCCATATTTATGGCATCAAATGTTCTCAGATTTCGACAAAATGACATTTTAGTGCGCAATTTCGACAAAAATTGGCCTCTTAAAATTATGGCAGACCTAGTTAACACTCCTTTGGATCCGCCAGTGAACAGGTCCCCCACGGTCCCCCAAATTACCTTCATATATACCCCTTCAACCGATAATTTTGCTAAGCAGTATATGTGTATATGCAGTATATGTGGAGCAATGCATAGCGGTTGAGGATTTCGACTCAGAACGGGACCGGCGAAGTAATTAGAACCCAGGACTGGACTCATCATGTGGCATGGGGCGGCGGTGTCACGCAGACGCACGGTGAAGCTGGTGGTGTCAGGAGGATGGCACCGACCATGTCACAGGAACGATAGGACGGTATGGTGGTGTTATGAGCATAGAGCTGGGCAATACCAACCACGGGCTTCGATTTCTTTATCTTAAGGTTATTGGGAGGAGGGCACAATGCATGAAGGCAATGGACAGGCCAAATGGATTGGGGTGGGGGGGGGCAAACTCCATATGGCCCCACGATAAAGGATTTTATTACTGGGAGAAAAACCAACATGGGGGACTACCCCCTCAAAGGTACATAAAACAACATGGTGTCAGGGATATTGAATTGGCAGTATAAGGACGCATAGCGGAACTGAGTAGCGTCGGAAAATTTGACCGGCGATGGCGGTGTCAGGATGTATACGTCGCGCTAGGGATGGAGATGTAGACTGGAGTGAAGAGATGGAGATGGAGAGATGGAGTGAAGGACCTACCTAGCCTCTCATATAGGTCTCTTGATTGTACTATTGGTGGAGATGTCTTGCGAATTGAAACCTGCGGTAGGAAATTTAGAACTACCCGGCTTAGATTCTGCGGCCTTTCTGTGGGATTCTAGAGACCCCATGACCAAATCCTTCTGATTCGGGGCCCATCTTTGGGTTGCAAGAGCTCTGCCGTTGTAATTGGGAATAGGGCCTCCTCCTTATCAAATGCCTGTCAGTCTTCCGTCGACATGCGTGTGGGGTCTCCAGCCCAACTGTTGCGACTTCCAGTTTCGGCGCTTCCCCGGGGCTGCTGGCGTCTGTGGCCGTTAGTTGAGGCCTTCGGACACATTCACACGTCCTCCGGACACGCTTGCCGTGCCTTTGCTTTCACCAGGTTTTAGGGTCTCCTTCCGATGCAATAGGGCCTCCAGATTCATCCCTGTTAAGAGCTGTGTGAGCCTACTGCCCTGGGACGCCAGCGATGCCGTCCGTTGAATTTGCATGGGGTCCTGGGGCCATAGCATGGCCTACAGTGCATGCGGCTAAGGTGCAGGGACAATATATCGGCCCCTGGGTCCTCATCATTGCCCACAAATTACCTGGGTGAGCGGAATACAAATAAATTTGCTGGGAAGCAAATTAAAGTGACCATTGCGTATGATTTGAGAAAAGTTCTGCAACCAAAATTCTATCATATTTTTTTTTTTAACTTCGAATGACGTCATGCGGCTTGAAGGAAAATTTAATCTACCTTTTTGTAAAGGTAACCTGGGTTTGTTATTTGTCACACAAACCGACGCAATTTATTCAGTGCAAATGCCTGTTTCCAAAAAAAGTGCATGGTCGTTTCAGTTCCCTATTATTTTTCACAATCACATCCCATTTCTGTGTTGTGTTTCTGGCACTAGAATTGACTCATGCATGATACTGATTGTGAATACCAAGCTTAGCATTAATACTTTTTTTTTTAGTTATTGTTATCCGTTTTTGGTAAATAACTTAAGTACACCTCATTTTTACTCACTGGCAGCTGATAAGTTGACAATTGTAATGCTAAGCATTAATAATTATACTGTGTTTTTACTCCCTACCTTGTGTCATGGCATACTATTTACAAAGATACATGCTTTATATCATTTGTTCATAACTTGCATTTGAGTCGCAAGATTCAAATGACTCATTGCGATTCAAATGATTGACTCGTGATTCAACTCATTTAAAAAAAAGAAAGATGTGATTCAACTCGCGACTCAAGATATGTTTTTGGGAAAAGAATCGATTCAACTCACGACTCATCCAAAAACGATTGATTCATGAGTCGATTCTCGATTCAACTCGAGTCGAGCACAAGTCTGCTGACAAGAGCCTTAGTTTGATAGCCAATTTGGGAGCGTATTTAACCAAAAGGATGAGGTGAATCAAAGCTCAGCGGTTATCCGGATTTCTTAGCCACCAGAAAACGTGAAAAGGACAGAAAACTAATCATCGAATTGAATTCAGGATAGGGCCTTGTGTCTCTTAAGTCTGAACACGTTATGACTTTATGAGGTGCCGTGTGTTGTCACCTGCCAGCTATTTTGCACAGAATTGTTGGTCCCCAAAATAGGCGGTTACATTCCGTTTCAGCCGGGTGCCACATGATGTAGTTGTAGAATTTCGTTGCAAGTGGCGGATATTCTAAGATGCATGATGTGTACTATCATGGATGATAGAGTTGGCTGATCACCTATGTGTTGAAGTTAAGCCCTGAGGATGAACGACATATTCAGAATTCCGTGGGGATAAAGTATTTCTTCACGCTGATGTAGGAAAGTCCTATATTGGCTCGTGAAAGTCTAGCAACCTCGTCGTTTGCGATAACCTCGGTCACGAAAGCACCAGTACCTTTTGCTGCCCTGTATTTGCACTGCAGCAATCCACGATCACACGAGAACGACAGACAACGTACAGTACGTTCTCCTCTGAAGGTAAGCTGTGATACTGCCTTTCCTATGAATTTAGAAGCCGAATTTAGTTGGGAAGCGCGCACGCGTAGCAGCGATCCGCTCGCTCAGAGTATTCAAGCCCGACTGCCTGGGCGGGCGCGGCTGAGCGCCGGCCCGTTTCGTCAGTACCCTGCCAACGGCGGGACGGGGGCTTGCCAGGGGTCTGTATAAGACGGCCAGCCCTCTGCGCGGTTCTCGGGCATCAGCAGTACCCAGTCACGTGTGTCGGGCATTGCCCGGAAACACCGACTGGTAACGCTGAGTCGAGCGACCGACATCCCGTCCGCTAGCTGCCGACTGGCTGTGACCCGTGGGGCGATACGTTTACTGTATGCTGGCTTACGGGATTATTTCAATTACAGTTACGGGATAGCCAAAAGTATGATTTTATGTGAGCACAGTTACATCTGGCATTAACGACGGCGGCGGTACGCGCCGATCGGATAGAGGTCAAGATACAGCCGTCTGCTGCACGGGATTAAGGTCACGTCTCTGGCGCAGCCGGAGAGGGGAGGGGAAGATACAAAGTCCAATGAACATCCCGTTCCGGCGGTGGCTGCTTACGTCGGCAACCAGACAGGCGGACGCCGTCTAGGTGCCTGAGACTTGGAGAGCCATGAACGAAGGGGGGAAGGGGGCTGAATTTATGGGATCAAGACGCTCAAAACTAACTCTCTTACGCTGATACCATCCAACTATATTACAGTTCAAAGATTGTACTTTATATGAAGCAACATAAAGTAGTTGGATTAAGTATTTCTCTTCTTAGCAATTGGATTTTGGTTCATAAAGCCACCCCAGCAAGAGTTCGAACTACATTTCTAAAACGTAAAATTTTGGACATTCCATTATTATTTTGGGCCAGCCATGCTAAGCCAGCCTTTGGGCCAGCCTTTGGGCCAGCCTAGTGAGCCAGCCATGCTAAGGGTACCCCCGAACATCCCACCGAAAGCGAGTGTACCTATTACTGTTGAAATACAATTTCCTCAACTTCCGCTAAGTGCGTGTGTGTGGGGAGTGCAAGCTCATCACAGCCTCACTAATGGATACGTGCTGTGCCCCTGTTTCCATGAATTAGTACTTTACGTCACTAAAATGTCCCCCTTGTAAATGTTCGCTGATGTTGGCGAGGAGAAAGAATAAGCAAGAACGTAGCTTACTTGCTGCCCCAGGCAAGAGAAGTCTCATGATTGATGCTGGGGAGGATTAGAAACGGAAAGGTGGGTGATCGATGGTTGAAAATTATTTGATCCGGTGTGTGACAGACCAATATTGGCAGGCTAACAGACTGGGGCAAAGAAAAACGCAATAAATAAAATGCATGATTTGGTGTTCATCCTCAGGGCTTAACTTCAGCACATAGGTGATCAGCCAACTCTATCATCCATGATAGTACACATCATGCATCTTAGAATATCTGCCACTTGCAACGAAATGCTACAACTACATCATGTGGCACCCGGCTGAAACGGAATGTAACCGCCTATTTTGGGGACCAACAATTATGTGCAAAATAGCTGGCAGGTGACAACACACGGCACCTCATAAAGTCATAACGTGTTCAGACTTAAGAGACACAAGGCCCTATCCTGAATTCAATTCGATGATTAGTTATCTCTTCTTCTCACGTTTTCTGGTGGCTAAGAAATCCGGATAAACTGAGCATCATATTTGCAAGTGAGCTTTTTCCAACCTTTCGTCATCATGTGTTGCTGGAGTCAGAAATCCGCAGCTATCAATTGTTGCTTATCGACAGAAGTCCAGTAACCTGCTCATTTAATTGCCAATGTTGTTTCGCCGACAGAGGAATGCAAGGCGGGAACAGCAAAGACCCGTGTTTACCACTGCATGGCTGCAGGGCAAATGGTCGCGTGACCACCACACACGCGAATCCTATGGCTCGGACGCTGGCCGGTGGAGAAACTAGTAGACTGTCACGCAACTCATAACTGTGAAACGGCGCAGCCTACCAGTAATTTTTGGTGTGCAGCGTCACAGCCTACGTTCCTAGTGAGCCAGCCATGCTAAGGGTACCCCCGAACATCCCACCGAAAGCGAGTGTACTAATGGTTTCCCTTGCACCAGGAAGACAAACCTATTATTGATTTCACCAGTCTTGAAGAGTTACATCTTCAGCGAGAAGTGTGAATTTCAAAGTACTTATGCTGTCATGACGGTTTTTTTCTTCAGTACCACATGTTGCTGGTAGCCATAGACGCGCGCAGGGGCCTGCGCCCCCCCCCCCCTTAGCGGTGAAAGTTGTGTGCTCACTATGAAAATTATCGGATTCTCTATCCAAAAGTGCTCAACCATGGTACTTTGCGAAATTCCTGGGTGCGTCTGTGCTGTTGACCCTGGCCCACCAACTTTTTGAGACGTTCCTACGCCTACGACCAGTATACCTGATGTTTCGGCTGCGACTGACCCAGTCAACCGGTCAGAGGTCAATCCGGAGAGCCACGGACTCTGTCCCTTCCATGGGCGGTATGCTGCCCGGGACCGTCATCAATCGACCTCCCTTGACGCGGTCCTGGGGCCGCCTGCGGAGCGGCGTGGAGCGTTTCCGCGGTCGCTTATCGGACCGGGCCGGCGCGGCGTTCTGCTCACACTCGACAGTCCAGAGGAAGCTGTGGGGTACTGTGGCGGTACGCGGCGTTCTGCTCACACTCGACAGTCCAGAGGAAGCTGTGGGGTACTGTGGCGGTACGCGGCGTTCGAGACATCTGGCGCGCCGAAATCGGTTTTCCAAGCGTCGTGGTGAGTATCCACCTGGGTGCAAACGTGATCAACAGTGATCGCATGTGAACTGAGCAATTTTAGAAAAGCGAGGAGGGGGGTGGGGGGACTTGAATAAACGGACGTCTCAAAGCGTCTAGCTCTCGTACTGACTATAGTAAGAAATCACTGCAACTGGCGAAGGATCACACTATAGAACATTGCTGTTTGACGTATCTTTCGTTAGGAGACACTCCCGGCCACGCTCCTGCTGACGATTCATTCACACCTGGCGGAGGCGATTTGAAATATCCGCACAACCATATGGATTAATAGCAGCCGGAGCGGCGCGGCTAAACCTGAAAGATAATCGTAGAAATATGAATGAAGTACTGCATGTAAAAGTTTTGCCTCCACTGGTGTTAGGTAACTTCGATTTTCTGTATCAACGGATGCGAGATTATTCCCGGCGTCACTACCGTCAGCGTTCACCAATTGCGCTCAAAGATCAGCATGTTCCAATATTACCCCATAGCTCAGCATTAAAAGCGCTAGCATTTACATTAGAAGTATTAGGTGTGGTCGATTGTCATATTAATGGATATATTAACCAAACAGATATATTAACTGCCCCTGGGAACTTCTTCAGAATGCATCACTTGTTTCAATCAAGGTATTCCTAACGAACTGGAACGCCTGGGAACTTAGTCATATTCAGTTGCGGTTTTCAATGGGGGTAGGGTAAACATTGTTTATCTATGCGTTGAATCAGGGTCATGCTTGACGACATATTTGTTGTGAAAATTACTTAAATATCTTCGGGTCCCTGTGCGATTTTTGTGGCAACGCTGTGCTTAGTTCGTACCCTCGACGCCAACTTTTTGGAACCCCGACGGGAGTTTTGGATGCCCTGACACACATCTTTTGGACTACCCCTAGTGAAAAAATCCCACGGGATTGATCCATCAAATTGCATGGGATTGTCCTTGTCAGGATATGAAACATTCCCCATGAGACAATCGTGTGGGAATCCCATACGGTTCCCTACGGGAATCCACCATGGGATTCCTATACAGTCTCCGAGGGATTTTCTACTATTCCCAGTGTTAATTCTCCAGGGATTCCCATTGAGAAATTCCAGTGAGGAAGCCCAGACCCTGGTGGGATTTATGAACCAGCATAAACCCCACTGGTCTTCCCAGAGCATGTCCATGCAAACAGGATGAAACGATGTACGACATGCATATTATGAACGACAAACAACTACATTTGACGTATATTTATCAGGCGTTTTTGCAAGGTCAGTCAACATGTTGCATCTCAGCCACTCCCGGCGCTCTCACTGTGGGGTCGACGATTTGGCGACTATCGAAAAGCGGTGCTGGCGCATGTCTGGGTCATCGAGTTTACTCCTTACTTTTCAGTTGGCAAGCAAAATAAGAGCAAATAGTAGGGCTTCAAGTCGGGTAACATATAATGAAGAATAAAGCTATGCTTCAGAAAAACAAAGCTAACCTAGTCTAAGCTCTTGATTAAAAAAAACATTAAAATTAAAAGGGTATTATTGCTGCTTTAGGTATCTACAAGATAAGTTTTGCACACATTTTACCTCCATGAGGAAAACAAAGGGTTAGGTTTGATTATATTAGGTTGGGTTAAACTTTTTTCTTTGGACCAGACATAGCATTTCTAGAAAAAAATGTACAAACACGTCCCTGAATACGATGAAGATAATGGAACCAATTGCTCTTGTGGAAATTTTCAAAATTTCATATATTTCATGATTTTTTATTACTTTTTTGCAAGAATAATTGATTTTTTTTTGGTTGATTAAAACGAACATTCTATCAATTTGCGTGTTTATATATTGCAAACAAAAACAGGAAAATTAGTGATATTTTTAAGTGATAAAACTTGTTTTTCTTCACCAGCAGTTTGTGGTAGGTTACGTTAGGCTATGATAGGCTTTTTCTTAATTGGAAAAATTGTAAGACGACAAATTGTTTGAAAGTTGTCAAAATGCATTTTTTATATTTTTGCTTCTCTAGAGGGGAGCTTAGGCTTGGATAAATTAGGCTGTTACATTTTTATTTTTAAACATAGCTATTTATGCTGTTACCTAATTCAAATGCCCCTTTTCTAGTGTTATTTTACTCACAAACTAAACAGTAAGCATTTGCACAGAAAATGAGAAGTCCCATCATCTTAGCCATATTCATAAACATTGCATTGGAAGGATAAATTCCAAGAATTCATAAAACACCTTAACCCTTTGGCTATCGGAGTCTGTAAATCGAGTAACTTTCTGGCCAACCTCAGCCAGCCGCAATCGTGTAAATTTCTGTAATTGCTTCCACCCCTGGAGTGGGTGCAACTGGGCGCCTTGACAAGGGCCGGTGATCGATGAGTTGGCGGCACCTTTCATGGCGTGCCTGACTGGTGCGGTCAGAAATCTATCGCGTCCTTTCGGCGGTGTGGAATTAGGATCGTGTTCAGGCATGATTATCATTGCAAAATGATGCTTATCTTCCACTTTTGCTTGTGAAAGATGCATCCAGCTCATCAAGGCCTGACATTTGATATGAAGCATGATACCAATACTCCGGGGTGTGCATCCATTTTCAATCAGAAAATAGGTCAAATAGGTCTCAATCAGCAAAGGCCAAAACATCTGTACCTTAGAATAATCCATTTGTTGTGAACACGATAATAATTACAATATTACCATTTAACCTCCCATAAAATGTCCATGGTCTCGAGTTGTGCCCACCACTCACCGTATTATTTCAGGGATTGGGTCTGTTCTGAGTGAATTGGAGAATATATATATATATATATATATATATAGATATATATATATATATATATATATATATATATATATATATATATATATATATATATATATATATATATATATATATATATATATATATATATATATATATATATATATATATATATATATATATATATATATATATATATATATATATATATATGTATATATATATGCATAGCGTACCAGTGGCATACCGTAGGGGGCATTGGGGGTAGTTGCCCCCAACCCCAGAGAGGTTATGGGTTCCCAAGAATCACATTGGGACCACCAGAATCGTTCCGGGACTCATAAAAATGACGCCGGCGGCACCAAAAAGTGGCACCGGGCCCCTGAAATCACCGCTGGGCCCCAAAAAGGTCACACCGGGATCCCCGAAAATCGCACTAGGGCCTCAAACGTTCAGGCCGGACCTATAGAAATCACGATGGGGGCCCAAGATGTCTCACCGGGGCCCCAGAAAATGACGCGTGGCCCAAAAAAAGATTGGCCAGGCCCCTGAACATCACACTGGGGCCCAAATGATCGGGACAAACCACCGGAAAATCGCGCTGTGGTCCCCAAAAAGTCTGATCGGGTACCCTGAAAATTACACTGGGGGCCTCATAAGTTCGCATCTGCGCTCCTAAAAATCATGCTGAATGCCCAAAAAGTCGTGCCGGGGACCTTGATATTCACGATGGGGGTCAAAAAGGCCGGGCCCCTAAAAATCACGCTGGGGTCCAAAAGATCTGGTCGGGCCCCTGACAGTCGTACTGGGGCTCACAAAAAGTCGAACCGGGGTTCATGAAAATCACGCTGGGGCTGCAAAAACAAATCACGCCTGGGCCATGAAAATCACGTTGGAGCCCAAAAAATCGTGCCCGGTTCTTGAAAATCGCGACGGGGACCCCAAGAGATCGGGCCGGGGTCCCTGAAAATCACTCTGGGCTTGGTAGTACCAAAAAGTCGCGCCCGGTCCTCTGAAAATCACGCCAGGGGCTTGACAGGTCGCACCAGGGCCCCAAGAGTCTCATCGGGAACACCCACGAAAATGAAGCCGGGAAAACAAAAAAAATCCTGACGTGGAAGATCATTCTGGGGCTCACAAATAGCTCCAAAAGCCTCCAAAACGTGTTGGGCCACCGAAAACGTGTCGAGGCCACTAAAACTCGCATTAGGGATCCAAACAAATGAACACGAGGCCCAAAGATTGCACATAGACCTAAAAAATCGCGTCCCTGCCCTTGAAAGTCACACTTCGGCCCCAAAATGTCCCGCCGGAGCCCAAAAAGTTGAACCCGGCTTCCAAAATATCAATCCCTACACGGAACGTCACTCTGCGGGAAGAACAATTGCGTGAAAGACCCTAAAAACGCGTCGGGCGCCGGAAAATAAGCGTGCTGATGTACGACAAAAAAGCACCGGGAGCCCGGATAAACGTGCCTGGGCCTACAGATATCGCGCATGGGACTTACAAAAATAGAACTCGACCGAAAAAATCACAAAGGGACTCACAATCGAATCGACCCGAGCACAGAAAAACAAATCCGAACGGATCCTGAAATAAACTTATTCGAAGGGCTTTTTTTTGCTACATTGAAGGGTGCCATCGGCTGAAGAAAAACTTGTTGAGCAGCCGCAGTGGTGTACCAAAGAGGAAAATGCCCCCGCCTCCTGAAGGCGTGGGCTGCCAAGAATCGCTCCGGGTCCCCAAAAATGGTTCTTGGGCTCCATAAATTCGTGTCGGGACCCCGATAATTCGCGTAGTAGGGTCTACATAAATACAACTGGCACCAAAAAAAACTTTCACCGGGCCGAAAATTTGCGCCGGGGCACGACAAAATCGCGCTGGGGCCAAGTGAAGGCCAAGCAAAGTGCAACGCTCCCCACGAACTCGCGCCGAGCCCCCAAGTATTATGCTCGGGACCCAAAATTCCCGTCCGTAGTTCGAGAAAATCTGGTCAGGGCATCGAAAATTCCCTTTGGGTCTCCAAAAAGTGGCGTCGATGGCCTTAAATAAGCACAGCGTGACCACAGATATTGAATCAGGGCCCGAGGGAAATTAGGCCGGAGCCCACCAAAATAAGAAGAAATAGCGAGAAAAAAAAAATATGTCCGAACAAAGGAAATCGCTCCGGAGCCACAAAACATACCACCAGATGCCTTCAAAAATCGCATACGGCCCAAAGAACATACTGGAGCTAGAAAAATCGCGGCTGGACATCAGAATATGGCGCTGGTGCCCGAAAAATCACGCCGGGACTCGGACTTAAAAATCAAAACTTCCGTCGAACACAGAAACCTGGCTTCGGATCCCGCCGGAATTACGCGCTTGGGCCCGAAAAGTCGCGCCGGGACCCGGGTCCCTAAGAACACAACGGGAGGCCGAAATGCACCGGGCCCTCCAAAGTGTATCGAGTTTCGCAAATTGCGGCAGGTCCCTAAAACATGCGCTGCAGCTCTAAATAACCGGGAGCTTTAAAAAAAAACACCACGGAGTCCACAAAAAACACACCGAATTGGGGCCTCAAGAACAGGCTGGGACCTCAAAGCACCACATGGCCCTAAAAAGGAACAAAAGGACTGGACACCAAATACGCACATCGTGATCTTCAAAAACGCGCCGGTGCTTAAAAAATATCGTCTGTGCACAAAAAGCGGCAAAACTTAAAAAAGAGCCGGGTCTCCAAAATGTACCATGCCCTTAACAAAAATTGGTTGGAGCCCTAAAACACATCCGTAGACGACAAATAAATGCAACGGGTCCAAAATAGATATCCTGGTTAGGACCACGATTCGGTAGCGAATCTGGGGGCGCATTTAACCAAAGAGATGCGGTGCATCAAATCTCCGTGGGTATACATAATTATTGACCACCAGCAAATGTGGGAAGAAGAGAACTAACCATCGAATTAAATTATTCGCACTTTCCAAGCGAACCCCCATACCAAGCATTCCACACATCAAATATGGCGCAAGCCTATCATGTGGAAGCAATTAGCAAAACGTAGGAGGCATAGCAGAAACCGGAAAATCGCACAAGTGTGGCGAATGCGGCCAATGCGCAAGGCGGGTGTACAAGTGTAGGAACGTTGGCGTTTTGTCGATCAAGCGTCATAAACTGAAATGTTTATGAAAGTGGAAAATTTTACATTTACGAGTGATTTGTTACCGATGTAATTTCAGCAGTGTCGGGTGACTTACCAAATGATACCAAGGGTTAGAGTTGAAATCCGGTGACTCAGAGACGATGGTGGTAGATTTGGCCCTTCCACAGGAAATTAAGTTGGTTACTAATCATTTTATTGAATTAAAAAAAAATTTGCCCCTTTGAAAAATAGTGGTAAAAATCCTGGGATTAATTTAATGGGGATAGTTGGGCACCCTACAAATCGGTTCCCCCTAGCGTGAATCCTAGGTACTCGACTTATATGCATATATATATATATATATATATATATATATATATATATATATATATATATATATATATATATATATAAATATACATATGCATATACATATACATGCACATATACATATGCATATACATATACATATACATGTACACATACATATACATATACATATGTACAGATGCATATATAAAGATGTATAAATATAAATATATAAATATATATATATATATATATATATATATATATATATATATATATATATATAAATATATATATATATATATATATATATATATATATATATATATATATATATATATATATATATATATATATATATATATATATATATATATATATATATATATATATATATATATATATGGACGCGTGTATATCGACTCACGAGTCGATTTACACAGGCCTGCTTCTCTGTGTAAAGCAACTCATGAGTCGATTTACACAGAGACCGTCGGCGGTGTATATCCACTCAGATCTGTCGTGATTTACACTGAAGCGCCGTCCGGTGTAAAACCACTCATGAGTCGATTTAATCAGATGGCGCTGCCTGTGTATATCGACTCAGATCTGTCGTGATTTACACAGAGATGCTCTTCGGTGTAAATGACGAGCCGTCGTGATTTACACTGACTTGCTGTTTGGTGTAAATCCACTCACGAGTCGATTTAAGCAGGGAGCGCTGCCTGTGTATATCAACTCAGATCTATCGTGATTTACACAGATATGCTATGCTGGGTACATGACGATGCATCGTGATTTACATTGAAGTGCCGTTTGGTGTAGAACCACTCGTAGTCGACTTAAGCTTGTGGCGCTGCCTGTGTAAATAAACTCAGATTGTCGTGATGTGCACGGGCAGGCGTGCGACTTTGCATACTCTTAGGGAGGTGTTGAGTACCCTGAAAGTACCCCCCCCCCCCCAAATAATTTAAGCGTTTTGCATGGGATCACATGAAATTGATTCAGGGAGGGATCCAACAGCTGGGCGTGGGGGACTTCAAAACATTTATCCCATTTCGAAATAAAAGTCATCAGATTTGAACAGCTAGTCGTTGAGTCTCTGAACCCATATTTATGTCATCAAATGTTCTCAGATTTGGACAAAATAACATTTTAGTGCGCAATTTCGACCAACATTGGCCTCTTAAGGTGGGGGGGGGGGGGCAAGACCTAGTTAACCCTCGTTTGGATCCGCCAGTGAACAGGTCCCCCACGGTCCCCCAAATTACCTTCATATATACCCCTTCAACCGATAATTTTGCTAAGAGTTTTGGAATGCGTCCCCATGAGCATCGCCACGCCAGGTTCGCCCGTGCGGTATATGTGGAGCAATGCATGGCGCATGAGGATTTCGACTCAGAACGGGACCGGCGAAGTAATCAGAAACCCAGGACTGGTCTCATCATGTGGTATGGAGCGGCTTCAATTTCTTTATCTTAAGGTCATTGGGAGGAGGGCACAATGCATGAAAGCAATGGACAGGCCAAATGGATTGGGGGGGGGGGCAAACTCAATATGGCCCCACGATAAAGAATTTTATTACTGGGGAAAAACCAACATGGGGGACTACCCCCTCAAAGGTACATAAAACAACATGGTGTCAGGGAGATTGAATTGGCAGTATAAGGACGCATAGCGGAACTGAGTAGCGTCGGAAAATTTGACCGGCGATGGCGGTGTCAGGATCGATACGTCGCGCTAGCGATGGAGATGGATACTGGAGTGAAGAGATGGAGATGGAGAGATGGAGTGAAGGACGTACTTAACCTCTCATATAGGTCTCTTGATTGTACTATTGGTGGAGATGTCTTGCCAATTGAAACCTGCGGTCGGAAATTTAGAACTACCCGGCCTAGATTCTGCGGCCTTTCTGTGGGATTCTAGAGACCCCATGACCAAATCCTTCTGATTCGGGGCCCATCTTTGGGTTGCAAGAGCTCTGTCGTTGTAATTGGGAATGGGGCCTCCTACTTATCAAATGCCTGTCAGTCTTCCATCGACATGCTTGTGGGGTCTCCAGCCCAACTGTTACGACTTCCAGTTTCGGCGCTTCCCCGGGGCTGCTGGCGTCTGTGGCCGCTAGTTGAGGCCTTCGGACACATTCACACGTCCTCCGGACACGCTTGCCGTGACTTTGCTTTCACCAGGTTTTAGGGTCTCCTGCCGATGCAATAAGGCCTCCAGATTCATTCCTGTTAAGAGCTGTGGGAGCCTACTGCCCTGGGACGCCAGCGATGCCACCCGTTGAATTTGCATGGGGTCCTGGGGCCATAGCATGGCCTACAGTGCATGCGGCTAAGGTGCAGGGACAATATATCGGCCCCTGGGTCCTCATCATTGCCAACCAATTACCTGGGTGGGCTGATGGAACGATGTCAATTCCTCATGCGACTTACCATCTCCCATATTTGGCGACAAGTGAATGGCCGAGGTGCATTTTAATGGGGGACTCCATTCAAAGGCGAGTGCAACTTCGATGATGATGATGAATTGGAGTTTAGGGGCGCGACGATTGCCATGTCGTTTTGCGCCCATGAGCAAAATGTCGATGTCTGTATCTGCATGCTCCTTGGTACGCCACTGAATCCAGTACTCAATGATTCACGACATGCACATGTTCGCCACACTGACCACATGGATACTGCATGCCGACATTTTTATTTGCTTCAATGTAGTACGGCTGAGAATACCACTATCAAACACTGGAAAACATGCCATAATGTAAGTAGACAGCAAATATCACAATTCCAAAGAGCAAGCAGAATGGTTGACAGCCATCTGAGCGCATTCGGTACCCGTGGCCATTCATGGTGAACTATATCATATCTATCCACGTCACCGAAAGCGGGGGCTGCAGTTTCTTCTTCAGTTTGTTCCGACAGACATGAGTCTTTAGCAATTCCACACATCGCACCCGGCAACAAACGATGTATGTACGAAAACTTGCCATACTGATAAGTGACGTTCCAACCGACTGTTCGAAACTGCATTCCTGCCTTATGGATCAACGAGTTCTTTATGGATTAGACTGCTTGCTTCTTCACTAGCGTGTCAGATTATTGCTGTCAGGAATGCATACCATGCCGCCGCCATGGCACACCGTATTTCGGGACTGGTATGTTGGGTATGCACATGTCACAACCATACACAGCTCTCATAAACTCGAAATGGACAATGCACAGCCAGGGTGTGGCGGAGACTGCGGGCCTGTTTGGTACAGGTGTAATTGTACAAAACATGGTGTTGAGCAGGAACGGTTAAACTCCCGGTCTCCCGGTCATGCAGCCATGCATATCGGTGTAAGGATGGCTTTGCTGTGTTCATGTTGCATTCTAGAACCTCACATAATTATTAAGTTTTCTTCTGAGGACAATTACTGAAGTTTGTAATATTTTTTTCTGACAACACTGTCATTTCCAGCAAGGTTTACTCACACAAATTGTTCTAAGATCTGCCAGTATTTGTTTTTGAAGGAATTCCACAGCATCAAGATTCATAATTTCCTTCTCAAAGCATCACAGCTTTATAAGCTGCAGTCAGAGCACCATGCTGATCAGTCCGACACCATCAAGGTACAAATGGATGAGCCACAGACTCCGTACCATGCCTATGACATCAGTTTTATCAATTGCCATTGGCTTAAAGGTAATCATTTGTGGACAAAATGGGTGTTCACATCATCTTCATCATGCTAAAAAGAATGCACTTTAAAGTGATCCAAAAATCAAGTTACCTTGATTTGCAAATTTACCCATAGCTCAACCTATACCACACTCTAAAACACAGGGTGGGAATTAAGGCACTTCCGAAGAGATTTTATATCTGAAAACATTTTTGCACTCTGGGTTCATACTGGATAGGATGGGCTTCACATGTGCTCCAACACAAATGTGGGAACAAAGATATCAATAAAAACAAACACAGAATGACACCCCCCCCCCCCCCCCTCCCCCAAAAAGCTGGTTATTCCACTTACGGTCACCACTCAAACTAACCACTTTCTGTAGCAGTCAGCAGCCGGACCACAGTTTCATGCACTCCATCAATCTCAACCACCAGAATTGCTGACAACAATGTGCCAACAGCACTTCCAAGATGGTGCACATGCACACTGAGTACAATGTTCTCCAGCTCTGGAGCCGCATCTCTGAAAACCTGTGTTCTTGCCACCCATATAGTGGGAAAATTTGACAGTTTTAAGAGACGTCCTCCGAAGTCCTGGAGGCCACATATCAGAGTTGGCTGTGTTTGGCTGAATTTTCTGTTCTGAAATCTGTCTGTCAACCAATCAAAGCAAGGTATTTTTTATATGTCATTACCATTAGCAACTTTGACCACATGGTTAACGGTGTCATACTGCAAACACAAGACCTTGACTGATCCTTTGCTTTGATCACATCCAACTGTTGTGTGTGGTAGCAGAGTTGCGTTCATATTATGTATGAAATTGGCTGCGTGGATAGGTATGCGCTCTGAGCTGAGGGTGAAGTGTTAAGTATTTTTGTTTGTTTTTCATATGGCTAGCCTTGTACTGAGACCAGCAGTGAAAGGAAAGCGCATTGCTCCTGTGAGTTGAGAGACAAAACAGTGCTGATTATTACGAGTCACTGCTGGGTGGCGCCATCCATTGTCCACTTCTTGTTCCTATGTTTTGACATTTGATTTGACAAAAAAGAGAATGCGTATTACTTATGCATGTTATGTAGGTACTGATTACATAGGTTTTTTTCCAGTCGGTTACTGGTAACCAGATGCCATGCATAAAAATAATGTGCATGGAAATATACTCTGGAAGAAGTTGGTATGCACTCCGACTCCCAACCCAGAAAGTAAGTTTCCCACTCTGCTCTAACATCACCATAGCCCTAATGGCACTTCAATTCTGTATGCTTTGGCTTTATGTCACTCAACATCCATTCCCACATGTAGGACAAACCATACAACATCCATATGTATACAGGTAGGTGTATACCATTATGCAGTGTGGCACCAGGCTTGACACAGTGTCAGTTAGTTGACACCAGCCAGGAACAATACACGAAGGTAATGGGCAGGCTAAAATGGATCGGGGGCATACGTTATATGGTGTCATGTTAAAGGTTGGAATTATTCGGGTGGGGGACAGCGAACATTGTGAGGGGGGGTTGCCCTCCCAAATACATACAACGCTACACCCCTGTATGTATGAGTATGATTGCAGCTTAAATTAACCAAGAGATGAGTTTACAAATAGTTTACATTTATGAAGCATACAAAGGGATTACGTTTTGTTAGGATATATTAGGCTCTTTTCTAAGCTAGAAAACAAATATCAAACAATATTGTTTTTTCTGATATTTATAATACAAAAATTAGAACTTGTTTTCTTCAAAAGCAGTTTGTGGTAGATTGGGTTATCTTAACTCAGGCTTATTTATTTTGTCTTCTTAAAAAACAGCTAGGTTAGGTTCAGTTAGCTTAGTTTAGGTGTTTTTAATTTGTAAAAAATTCGAGAAAAAAATGTTCAGAAATTTTCCGTTAAAAACGTTTTCTTGCATGGAAGGTTAGGCTAGGTTAGGTTATGTTGCATTTTACCTGATTTCGAACCTTACTTTTCATGCCATATTACCGAACTCCAAGCCCCTTCATGGGTGTTATTTTGCTTCGATCAACTGAAAAGTGTGCATTTGCAGGGGAAATGAGTTGTCACATCACAATCTTGTTTAGCACATTCATGAACATTGCGTTAGAAAAAGAAAGTCCATGAAATCGAACATTACTTTGAGCTACAAATTTACCTAGGTACCTATCTATCTATCACCATCATGATCAGCTCTCCAAATCACCAGTTCCAGCTTGCAATAGCATTTCATTTAGACATCAACTATCGAACCAGATGATGGCAGCACTACTAATAATACTACAATATGTCAATATAAGCCTATCACACCAACCCACATCAGTTTATCACAATTTTGTGTGCTTAATGACTGTCTACTTGTCATCAGTTCAAATGCTTCGGATTCGCATATTCATATAGGTAGGTAGTATAGTCCATGCTTTTTGCGATTACTTTTCAGGTTCTTGCCTTGCCCTCAAACGCACAACCGTCACCATCGACTCCACTCTATACTTTCTCCCGTGTCCGTGAATCCAATATCATTGACTATCGTTTTGTAATGTTCGTAAGATAGAAGGCTAGCCAGCGTGGACCTGACACAAAAAGATTCAAACAGGCCGGCGTCCGCCCAACTGCCAATCGCACAGTGGTGCTCGAAGTAGCGTCAGCTGATGATTGGTCCTCCATTGTGAAGATTGTCAATGCCGTTCGAGCCACTGTTCTGGTTGTTTTCGAACCACGTATTTTACCTGACATATTGAGTGTCTGCATGACTGATTAAGCTCTTAATTAATTATTCGTTGATCTTGGTGCAGGTCGCTATGCCACACTTGAAATCTCTTAGACCAGTCTCTAGGCAAGTTAGGTATGGTTGCACAGAAAGGGGAAGCCTCGTGGATGCCTGAGGGATCGGGCTCCTAAAAGTCGTGGCGGGCTTCCGGTACGCTACACGGAACTGCTCGATTTCTACGATAGGACTGTTTTGGTTTTTCCCACGGATTTCTGTATATTTCAATGGGATTTGGTATTGCTCATGGGAAAATCCAGAATTTCCTTCATGGGACATATGGATCCAATATGTCCCATGGATAATAAATGCCATTCCCATGGAATTTTTGTTTCCACTAGGGACCGACGGCAATTTTGGTTCCAGAACGCGATATTTGGGGCCGGCCTGAAGTTCCCGGGACGCATTATAATTAGCAAGGGCAAAGCGCCATTTTGGCGAGCCTCTGTGCAAATTTTGCGGCCCCAGCGCGAGTTTTCTTGGCCCGTTGCATTAAATTCGGAGTCCCCTACGCGAATTCGGACGGCCCCGATGCGAATTTTTGGGGCCTCAGCCGGATTTTTTTGGACCCTGGTACGATTCTTGGAAACCCATCCCACTCAGGATGGAGGGGGACATTTTCCGCTTTGGTACGCCACTGCGACTGCTCGTCGAGTTTTTTTTTGCAACCGATGCCACCCTTCAGAGTAGAAAGACCCTTTGGATAATTTTATTTCGGAACATGTTCTTATTTTTTTCGGTGCTCGGGTCGATTCGATCGAGTCGCATTAAGATTTATTTGAGATAGAGTTCTATTTTTCAAGGCCCCTGCGTGATATTTTTGGACCTAGGTACGATTTTTCAGGCTCGCTGTGCGATTTTTTTTCGGTGGCTCGGCAAGTTTCTTTTCCGTTGCTCTACGGTTTTTTTGGTGGTCATTGACGCGATTTGTAAGACCCCAGAGTGATATTCCGGGAACAAATTTATTTGTTTGGGGCAGCAGCAACTTTTGGTGCCCCTCTGCGACCTTTTGGACCCCTAGTGTGATTTTCAAGGGTTGTGATGCGACTTTTTTTGGTCCCAGTGCGATTTTTTGGGGCCCCGACCTCACTTGTTTGGATCCCTAGTGCGAGGTTTAGTGGCCTCCACACATGTTGGGGACCCAATACGCTTTGCGAACTTTTGGCGTGATTGTTGGGCCCCAGGGTGATTTTTCATGTCCGGATTATTTGTTTTCGTTGCCCGGCTTCATTTGTTTGGGTCCCGATGAGACGTTTGGGCTCCGCTGCGACCTGTCGAGCTCCTAGTGCGATTTTCAGGGGCCCAAGCGCGGACGTTTGAGGCCCCGAACGCAATATCCCTGGGCCCGACCCGTCTTTTGTTGGCTCCGGCGCGATTTTTAGGCCCCAGCATTATTTTCAGGGTCCCGGATAGTCTTTTTTGGCCTGCCAGCGTCATTTTCCAGGGCCCCTGTGAGACGTCTTGGGCCCTATTGTGATTTCCAGGGGCTGCGGCCCAACCTTTTTGGGCCCACAGAGTTGCTTCAAGGGCCCCTGGCCCGACATTTTAGGGTCCACGGCGTGACTTTCAGTGGCCCGGCACGACTTTCCGGGCCCCAACGATATTTTCAGGGGCCCGACCCGACATTTTGGGTTCTGAGCCCTATTATTTCTGGGGCGCCGGTCCGACCTTTTGACGCCCCCAGCATGATATTTAGGTGGCCCTGCGCGACATTTTGGGGGCCCGATCCCACGTTTGGAGCCCCCAGCGTCATTATTAGAGGTCACTGAGCTACTTTTTGTGGTCCTCAATGTTATTTTCAGTGGTCTCAGTCCGATTTTGGGCCCCCTGCGACATTTACAGGTGCCCCCGCGCTACGTTTTTTGGATCCCCAATGTGGTTTTCAGGTGCCCCGGTGCACATTTTTGGGGCCCAGCGATATTTTTAAGGGGTCCGGCGGCAATTTTTTCCAAACCACGATGCGGTTCTTGGGGGGCCTGACAGCATCTCAAGGGGAAACTGCCTCCTCTGCCCGGGAGAAAGGGGAGGAATCGCCTGGGGAGGAAAAATCGATCAACATTCCACCACATTACACACCTTGTCTTTTTTTTTAACAAAGGCCTTTTTTTTAAACAAACAAAGGCCTTTTAAAAAACAATCTTCATCTGTCTCTTCATTTTAGAAACATCGAAGAAAAGACCACAAATTAATATCAAGCTCTTGTTACTCATGTCATGCGGCCTGACTCACGTCGCCCCGCTCTTCTGTGGTGTGCGTAAAAGTCTAAAAGGTCATGTGTTAGTAATACCACCGTCAGTAAACCCAATTGCTGGCTTTGTGGCATGCATTTTTTTCGAAGACACATTTCACATTTGAGCTTTCCTCGTTGCTTTCACCTCAGTATAAGTGCTACCAGCTTGCTACCATTTATTTTTTTGTAAAAAATTCACCGTTCCAAGTAAAAATCACTTCCACTACTGGAACCATCCGAAGTTTTTTTGTTGTTTTCTCCATTGAATCTCCCTTTGACTAGGTAGGACTTTTCACTCCACTAGGTGGGATTTCACAGCACTAGGTGGGACGCATCCCACCTAGCTAACATGTTAGAGGAGGCCCCTGGGCCAAAGACTGCAGCGTGGAGAACATGGTGCAGGAACCACCTCTAGTGTCTAGGCAGGAAGAACCATATGGAAGTCGATTCTTGCCACGCTATGTCCAGGGGGCTAATGTTCTTGTCCAAAAATTGGCAACCTATTAACCCGAAATATCCGATGACTCCTCTTTCGTTTTCGTGCGACGCTTAGTTTGGAGATTAGAGGGAGTGATGCATCTCCCCCTCTAATCTCAAAACAAAGCGTCGCACGAAAACGAAAGAGGTGTCATCGAAAAGCGCTCGACGAGTAGGATCAGAAACCACTGCCAGAATGCTACCCTCCCCCCCAAAAAAAAGTGACATCACTAGGGGGAGGGTAGTCTATGTGATCACAACTGACATGTTTTTGGTTCTGGGGAGTTCACTTTGCCAAAACTAATTTTGGGTTTTCAAATCTCACCCGGGAGAGATCTTACAAACAAAACTGAGTTGAAATCAGAAAAAGTAGGCAAAATCGACCATGGCTCTAAACAAAATTGCCCAACCAAAAATGAAAAGTTTTAATTGTAAAATTTCTCCAAATTTTGAGCTTACAATTTCTTTAATTTGCATTTATCTAATGGATAGAGTGAACCGAAAAACGTTTGAAGTTAACCTGCTCTCATAAACAATGATTACTTTAGCCAGAATGTTCGATTTTAGCCCTCATGGCAAAATATGCAAACCCAATAAGTCATCCAAAACGAAAAAAAAAATTCCTGTGGTGCGTTTTGTTTCATCCCCAAAGATAAGCAAGCGCTGAAAGTTTCATTCAAATATCTTTATCCGTTAAATTGTGACGACTGTTTGAACTTTTCTGGAGGTGACCTCACTTGACCTCGACTTACTCGTTGACCCTAGTTCACCCTATATTTACCCCCCCCCCCCTCTGGGACGATGCGGGTTAAACATTAGCCAGACCACTTCGCTCGTTGGTCATGCGCCATCGGCGGAAGAGCTGAAAACCGAAACGTGGCAACTGCAGCCCAGTGACGAAGACTGCGGGTGCCGCGCCAAAGAAGAAATACTGCAAACTGCACGCCGAGGGCGCGAGCGGCTGGGCCTCGCGCCAATACCCGCCAGCGGCGCCGTTGACCGGTGGTGGGTGGAGTGGACTCACATCAGTCGCCTTTTGTACGCTCCGATCAATAGCGTCCACCATAATCATGTAACGCCCCGCACCGCGCATTGTTGCCGCAACCATTCAGGAGCTGACGAAGGCATGCATTATACATCACAGCCGTAGTGCTCGGGTGCGCGTGTTGTCACATTATGGAACACGTGACGAATAGAAATACGTGTGGCGCGCTGTATCGATTGCCGCGAAGCGATTCGGTTCACCGCTCCGGCGACAGACTATCAAATGTTATGCAACCGACCACCTTGGAAGGGGGATTCAAGCCGTCTTGGGAGAGCAATAAAATGTTTGAATGGAACAACACAAGTGTATCCGATTCCCAAACACTCCTCGAATTTGAACAATGTCAGGATACGGGTGAGTTGAAACTTCATTTTGCCTGACTAAGATGTATGTGGAATTTACAACATCGTGGAGGTCATTTCATCTACATTTCAGTCGCCTTGGAGAATTGCATGACCCCACTGCTTCCCCCTTGATTTAGTCGTGCGGATTGCGGACATTTCGTCATGCGGAAGATTAGCAATCAACTGCACTGTATGCTGGATGTATTTGTTTTTTTTTGTGAAGCGCCCAACCAGTGAAGTGGTGCTTTTCTTAGCCACTGGGCTTCAAAACTGCACTTTATCCTCTAAGTATGTCATACTGTTCTTCCCTAGTAGCACTGGCTCTAATTTACCCCTCCCACCTACTTGGAAAATGCTCTACGTTCGCCTCTCCCCTCCCACCCAGCATCCATTGCTGATTATTAAAAACATCTGAAAAACAGCCACTGATTGGTCAAGATCTGCTTTCTGGGTAACTATAAACTAGCGTGAAGCTCAAACAGTCCTATATCGCAACATGCGTAACAATTTAGAAACCTTACAATAAATTTTGTTTTGCCGTTTCCAGTTCTAGGTTCGTCATTCAGATGAGGTATCTAGATTTTGGCTTTTCTTAATTTCATCCAATATTTCCTACGAAGTACTGGCTTTTCTTTGCTGCAAGAAATTGTTTTTGTCAGCTCATTTCTCCCAAAGCATGTTACATCGCCCTCTACCAGAGTCACGTCATCCATCTCGACTCTGCACTGTTCCACAAATTCAACACCTTTTCTGCTACCACTTCCCCTGTGTGCCTCGCATTGCAGCTGAGATGTCCGAGGAGGACTTCTCCAGGGTGCATGTTGACGGGTACGTTGTGAACGGCACACTTCACATGGTGTTTCATCCCATCACTGCACACGATCTCCGTCAGGAGCAGGTCATCACAACCGTCGCAATAGTACGACGCACACTTTGCGGAGACATGCACAATCCCATCCACGTTTTGTGTCCTACTTTCCCATCCACGTTTTGCGTTTTTCACTCTCTTTTTCGTTATGATGCTTCCTCCTATGACAAATGATAGCGAGGAGAGGACTCCGGAGGCCCTCCTAGCTCCCATATCAACAGAATCGATGGCCTCCGCGACCGATCCCAAATCTACAATACTCTTGGGAGGGTGGCAGGGCAGGCGATAGTCCTGGTCAGCCTCACTCCTGTCGTCCCTGTTCGTAGATGCACTTGGGTGGACCGTGTCGGTGACACTGGCAACGGGTGAGCTCGGGATGCAGGTGGCGGCAGTATAAATGGTGGCGGCAATGAAACCTGGATCGGCATCGTCGCCAGCAGGAGCGGCGGGCGCGGAGATGCAGGCAGCGGCCGCAGCGGCGGCTGCGGTGGTTATGCCAGCGGCAGCGGAGGCGGCGGGAGCGGGTGCGGCGAGGGCGGCAGCGACACATGCGATGGCAGCAACAGCAGTGGTGTCTGGGATGACATCAGCTGATTGTTGGCGATAGCGATGGCGGAGATGGCACGGGTAGCAGCGGCGGCGGCAGCACCAGTTCCGGTGGAAGTTCGTGTGGAAGATTAGGTTGTGGCAGTACCCGCTACAGCTACCGCAAGGACACCGGATCTTCCGGCAGCGCACGCATGCCTCTGCACCCACTTTTTCCACCTTGTTGTGGTGGTACGATCCACTCTGCCTATGTAGAGGCGCCGGTTTGTTCGCTGGTCTTGAATACATTTTCTGTCAGACAAGTGCTGGGGTCGCTGGTCTTGAAGGAATTATCTGTCAGAGAAGTGCTCGGATCTCTGGTCTGGAATACATTATCGATCAGAGAAGTGCTCGGGTCGCTGGTCTTGAAGAAATTATCCGCTAAAGAAGTGCGCAGGCGATTAAGTGACTTTTGAAATGTTAAACAGTAACGTCATTTGGGCGGCAGTGTGCTCAGCTTGGTATTGAGCTTAGGCCGCTTTCGCACGCTCGTCTTAACTCTCCAGAGCTCAGCTATTGCGCCGCCGATCTGACCCTTCCGTTTGATATAAGTTGTCGCTCTTTCCCACAATTGAACAAGTTCTTGAGCCGTCTATCTGATGTACTTCGCTTCGAAACATCATGCCCCTCTGGACCAAGCTCATGCATTTCCTTGATCCTCAGCATGATTAGTCCCCCGAATACCTGGCCGCCACTTCGAAGCTGATTTCTGGGTAGATCACATGACTGGACACGAAATTAAGAGTGAAAGAAGGTCATTGTTTCCGATCCGCCGTTCATTCCATCACTATTGTTCCCTTTAAATAAAAGGAAACGAGCAATATATATTAGAAGCTAACCAACGAGTGCCAGCTGGTGCCTGTCTTGTTTTTTTCTCGCCATCAATCAAACAAACGAGGAACTTATAAATACAACTATTTTGATCTTCCCACAGACCGTCGACTTCTCGTCAGCATCATCAACTCCAAATCTGTTAATGAGCTGGTCAGCTCCAGACTGCAACTACTCCGACTGCGTCTGGAAGAGATTGGGTCCTTCACGGCACAATGCAGGACGCTGCAACCAGGCAGCCGACGCGCTGTCTTGCCACCCCACAGGGGGAGAGAGGAAGACGATTACGTAGACAACTACCCCAGTGTGGCTTCACTATTCGTCACCAGCCTCGGCATTGGAGGCCACACGAGCGAGGACAGTCTCCTGGTGGAGGTCAGGCAGGAGGCAGAGAAGGACGAGGAAATTAAGACCTTACGGGAGATGGTGTTGAACGGGTTCCAGAACCGGAAACAAGACACTGACCGCCGAGTTCAGCGGTACTGGAGCGGCCACGAGCAACTGACGGTGGATGACGGACTGGTCGTCTACGGCAGACGTGTAGTGGTGCCGAAGGGGATGAGGCAGCCCGTGCTCAGATAACTACATGAGTGATACCTGGGACGGAAGCGAACCAAACAACTACCTCATCAGATCGTCTACTGACCGGAGATCGATACCGACATCGATCGGCTCACGCGTACGTGCGCTGCGTGCCAGAGGGTGTTTCATATATAATTTGTTTGCCACGACTCCCGCCTTACAGCTGGCTAAGCGGGCGCCATCTTGCTCTCTGTTGACGGTGGTGAACTGGTAGGGTGTGCAGAACGGAGGTCCGTATATCTGGTTTCACTACGAGTGTAATATACCGTGCATAGACTGTAGGACCGTGTGTTCCAGTGGCGAATACCTCCAGGACACGAAGAAACACAACATGGCGCGGTCGGTAGGACGTTTGTATTAATTCAGTGTCTTGTGTTGCCGCATGCCAAACAGTCGCCGCAGGGCAGGCTGTTGAGGTCCGCCCGTAACCGGGAGAGACGAATGCAGCCTGGTAACGCAGGGCGAGACGAAGTGTCCGGTGGCCAAGGGGCTTAAGGCGCACGAATAAGGTGCCTGTCCCTCTCTGGGTGTTCGCTGGTTCGATTCCAGGAACGGCGAAGATTTTTTTTCCGCCATGGAAATGAAGGATGTGACTGCCACGATTGTGGGGCTCACCGAGTTAATGCGCCAGCATGTGGACGCTGCGCATCAGAGAGAAGACCGGCATGCCGCTATGCTCGCTGGTCAAGTGAGTCCGGCACAAACCTCCGTCGCTGGAGCGCTAGAGGGCGCTCCGATCAGCACGGTGCCCGGGGTTCGAGCGCGGTTGCCTCCGTCAGCGACGCCAGCGCCCCGCCTGACCGGTGGCGCCAGCCTGCGCGAATTTTCAACGTGGCGTGAAAAGGTGAGCGGATATGTTATGCTCACTGGCATTGATCAGCTGACTCCCACTGAGCAACGAGCGGCTCTCTGCGCCATGCTGGACGACGACTGGACGCGTGTCGTCAAATACGGGCTGGAGGTGGCCGACTCTAGCAGCCTGTCA